>JARJCM010000308.1:0-122069 GCA_029233265.1 Mycena alexandri | reverse complement strand
ACGATGTCATCGTTGTCGAGATCTCCGACTACATGTCATCCCATCCATCCACTCCAGCTCCTTCCTCATCACCCTCATCACCCGAGCTCGCCGCGCAGGATGACGATGTCGTTGTCGAGGTCTCTATGCCCGAGGAGTCTGTCGCCGACGAGGGGCTTCAACTGGATGATGTTGACTTCTTTCTCGCGGGACCGATGGATGTCGATCCGCAGTCTCTCCCCCTTTCTCCCCGTCCACCACCAATCGAACGTGCACCTTCAGAGTATTCGTTTGAGAGAGAGGACTCCGACAACCGATTCCGATCAGATCGATCGACCACTGGCGTCCCCGCCGACGCTGTGCCGGTGGAACCGAAATCTGGCTCGTCATGGGATATCCAGAAGCAACTTGTTGCTGCCGTCGAAACTTGGCCGACTTTGAGCAAACAGCACACGTTAGGTACTTTTCGCAGGAAGATCTTGCGAGACGACCGGAACGCGGAGTTTTCGGACGATGATGTGCGTCGTGTGCGCTGCTCTCACTGTGCACAGTGGATTGAGATGCGGATGCTATTTGAGTTGGTGCGGTGGAAGGAACACCGGGAAACGGCAAAATGCATCAAAACTGCGAGCGTGGCTTATTAACGAAGTCGCTCTTCCACCCTGGGCTTCAAGAAGTTGCCTCGAGTGACCGCGGTCACCACAGTTTCGCGAACACCTCTCCCGTGTCCCGGCCTAACTCGGGAATCCAATGAGGAGATTGAGACTTATCTTGCGCGCACCGCTGTTGCTGGCGGAGGAGCTCCATCCCGTTCTCGGCTCGCCCTGGAACTCTTCTCAACCGACTGCAAAGGTCTTAATGAGAAGCAGCACCGCATGGTTCTACGATGAGAGCTGGCGCTACAGAAGTGGAAAATTGCGCGCGCCGTTGGAGCGGTGTTTGCGACAACCTGCCTTCGCGACGTTCCAACTGTGGTCGGCGAGGAAAGCGGCAGCCATGCTCGGAGTGCCGCGGCTTATACCGGCTTCATGGATTCCAGGTCGCAATACACCGACCCATGCCAGATGAGAAGGCAATGAAATATGTGCCGGTCGGGTATCGTGACCCAGACCTCGGAGCACTTTTCCTCAAGCACAAGGGTCTTCGTGAGCTTGTAGAATTGGTACGTTCTCGTTCTAATGTCGGCCTCGGTCTTTGCTTATCCCTCATTCCAGGAAGATGGCCGTTCACACTTTCTCAAATTTGCCCAGGGTTGCGCGGATGGGTCCTACACGTCTGACACGCTCACGGGAATGATTCAAGCACTTGTTTTGAAGCAGTCGCGCCTCCGCGACAGTAAATCATTGAAAAATATGAAGTACCCTCCGGAATTCGACCAATTCTGTGATCTACTCGCGTCGACTTCTCCGCGCGCCTACGCAACGTTCCAGAAAACTTTTGGAGGCCGGGGAACTCGTAGTATGAGGTACAGCAACTCTATTGTCTCCCTATTGCATTTATTAATGCCAGTCTTAGGCAAGTGCGGGCGAAGCTGCCCAAGTTTGCCCCTGGTATTGTGGCATCAAATATTACCAGAGTTGTCGATGTCCTCGTCAAGCTCGAATATGGTGGTCCGCTCGGGCTTTCGTGTGATGACACGGCACTGGAGCAGGCGATCTCGGTCTATCAAGAGACCAAGAACACATGCCTGATTCTCGGGAGCATCGACGGTGTAATCAGGGTTAACGACGACGACGATATCGATGCTCTCCTGGCCGAGGCGCAGCTCAAGAAAGCCGACAAGGTGTGATTGATTTGTTTTCTCGTGGTACATGTCCTGAAAGTCACCACCAGCTTCGGGTCTGGGTTCTGTCTATTCCGTTACCTAAAATTCCTCCCATCATGGTCGCGGCTGTTGCCCGGGGATCCTCCGTCAAGGCAGTCGACCTTGCTGCCATGCACACCCAGCTCTTGGATCTCCTCAACGACTATGGCGTCCACCCCATTTCCCTCTCCTCCGATGGCGCGGAAGTCGAGCGCGCTGCATCGCGCATCATTGCCGAATCTACGACATCCCATCTACTCTATACCATCCTGAATTCCACGCCAGGGTGTACCCTTCTGCTCAAAATCCCTCTGTCATTCGGCCACTTCCCTCTCATCGTGACGCAGGACTCGAAACACGCCTTGAAGACCGCTCGGAACCAAATCTTTACCGGGGCCCGTTTCATCGCTCTTGGCTTTTTCGTTGTGGTATATGCGATGCTCCGCCAAATTGCGATGGACATTGCAGGGCCGCTTTTCACGCGCGATGTCGAGAAAGTCGATAAGCAGGATGATCGTGCGGCAGCGCGGATGTTTTCCGCCAGAACGCTCGAGTTCCAGCTCAAGAACTATCCTGGTCAAACTGGACTCTCTGTCTATCTCTTCGTCATGGGCGAACTCATAGATGCCTGGCAGAACCGGAACATAACTCACCAGGATAGGGCCAAGATGGTCTTGCGCGCGCGCTTCTTCCTAATGGCTTGGCGGACCCACATTGTTTCTCATCCCGATTATTCAGTCAGCACCCAGTTCATCTCTCGCGAGTCCTACGACAATCTTTCTTATAATCTGCGACGGTCTTCTCGGTCTCATCATCGCCTACCGCAAATACTTCCCCACGTACCCGCTTCTGCCATGGCTTCACTCTACCGAGGCGTGCGAGCATCTCTTCGGCATGGTCCGTCAACTAGTGTTGCCGATGTCCGGTTCGGTCCGGTTTTTAGCCAAAAAATCCGAACCCCCGAACCTGACCGACCCCGAACCCGGGTTCGGTTCATACAGGTTCGGTTCAGGTTCAGAAGGGGTTCGAACCCTGATTGAACCTGTAATTTTTAGACAGTCACTGTTGGGGTGAAAAATATTCTGAAAAGACATACTTACTTGTTGAATGCATGGTAGGTACTCAGATCACAGACAAGTCCTGTTCCACCGGCTCAAAATGAGTATTCCTTGCTCTCGTTGACACTTCAAACTATAATCAGTACCATCCCGGTGCTTCGAGGGCATGATTATGGGCCGCACCAAGTGAGACACCCACATATTTCAGCACAAAGATTATTCATCCGGTATGGAGTGAGGTTGGGGGAGTTTTTGGACTGAAAATCGGTAAAAAATATCGCTAAATACACCCTCAGAACCTTCAGGTTCGAACCGGTTCGCACATGTCCGAACAGGTTCGGGAAAATCCAGCATTGGCCGAACCCCGAACCTCAACTGAGGTTCGGTTCGGGTTCGGTTCAGGTTCAGAATCGGTTCTGAACCCGACACCGGCAACACTACCGTCAACTCAAGAAGGATTTTACTTACGCCGATGTGCTGTATTTGGAGCGCAAAACTGCGCGCTCTTCAAATGGGGGCATTTGGTGGCTTGTCGGCAGATCAGCAGGCCAATCAGGTCTCCGCCGGTTACCACCACACATATTTCAAGGCCGACGACCTTGATACCGCGGCGCTTTTGCAATACCCCAGTGATGCCGACATGGGGAACGCCTCGGAGCATGGCTTTGCGGAAGCTGCTCAGCTTTTAAAGCTCGTTGGCATCGACGCCAAGGCGATGCTTGCTGCTTACAAGAGCCCGGCGACCCCCGTAGCCCCAAAGCGTTCAGCACCGGCGGCAAAGTCGCGCCCCCCTCAGACACTGTTTGAGCTTCTGACTCTGTACGAGAATGTGCCGCTCAAATCCTCGAAGGATGAGCGTGATTTTGAGGCGTGTCAGTTCGCTCTAGCTGCCGAATCATTGGACAAGTCGCTCGCTATGTAGGTTTCTTATAATCCTTGCCTCCTGTCATAGTGTGATACTGAATTCATTTCAGTGCGGCCCTCCCAGACGCTACCGAGGCCTCTATCGAAGAACTGCGTGCCGAGATCAAAACTCACCTGAACATAGAGACACCGCTAGTATGTCTGCATCTAACCGTCTGGCTTTGATACCGATGTTTACACCCCGCTCATAGATTCCCCCATCTCTGGTTGCACTTCCCCTCGTCGTCAACAATGCACTGAATGACTCGCTACTGGTTTCGGAGCGATTGCGTCATCAGACCAAGTCTACGGCGCAGGCAGTTCGACAGCATCAGACTTCCTACAGATTTCTTGACGTCGCTTGAATCCACTTGATCTCGCTTGAATTGGCCCAACAAGTGCGCAAGCTGCAAGCAATCAAGCCAGGTTCAATTCCACCACAAGTAAAGAAAAACTTTTTTCTGTGGAGTGCACCCTCGTTTTCACGCACATTGGAGCGACATTGTTTACCCAAAATATTGGGCTCAAGTGGAAAAGCACATTCAAGTGCATTCAAGTGCCAAGAAATTTGTGGAAAGGCTGATGAGCACGGGCGGCTGTCGACTATCTTGGTAAAGGGCAGCGGCGGGATTTCCGAGGAGAAAGGGCCATCCCTTCGCGAGACGCTGCTGCAGAGGTTGGCGGCAATTGTCCCCGCCTCCGATACTCTCAATAAAACCACGGGAGTCGATCGCCACGTCCGACATGCAGGAACTTTTGGGGGTACGGATGAGCGCAATGTTCGCACTCAGAACAAGGCGACGGTCCAAGGTGTTGCTGCTTCCATGAGTTCTCGACTATCTTTATCTCGTTCCCCGCTGATTGTGACTGTAGAAATTCGCCGGTCATCGTGCACAAGCACTTTCAGGTCATCAGGGGATTCACGAGAACATGTATAGCGCAAATATCAACGACTTCAATACCCTCAAGCCCGGCAATATTGTTGTCGCCTTGAATCCCGCTGGCACCTCGCCCTTAAACTTGGTCCTCGGGAAGGTCAGCTTGTTTTATTCTTTTTCATCGCTTCGCTGACACATTTACAGTCGTAACGATGTACACAAAGAACACCATGCACGACTGGATCCCAACTGCCACCAGCGTCGGAGCCCCTTCCTACATCTGCATCCAGGGTTACGCCCCGATCGCTGGGCCAATGTTTACCTCGATGTCTTGCCCCAAATTGGCTTGTAGCTCATTCCTTCAGATCCCTCGCACCCACCTTATCTTCTCATTCGCGTCTTTTGACACCAAGATCACGCGGCAAGAGATTCCTACGGCGGATGGTCATCCTCACACGCTCCTTACCCTCTGTGAAACTTCTTTGGCTCTCTTCGAAAGCTTCCAGGCTCACCAACTTTCCCTAAACACCGCTGTGCGAGAGCTGGTGCGCCTGTCGAAGTCGCGAAATAACTCCTCCGGCCCCGTTCCGCAGGAGGAAATTGATTCCGAGGACTCAGCTGAGGACTGACCCTCCACTCTCGTAGTTTTCTTCCTCGTTACATTCTATAGGTCCGGTTTACATGTACATAATGCCATCTAGCTATTACTAGTCGTACCCAGGTCCCCGCAACACTATTTTATTTTGCTCCTGTTATATTATGCGCACGGAAGTCGGCCTTTTGCAACTTAGATCGGCTCCGCTGACGGTATTCGGTCGCCAGGAGGTGCGATCCACTTTGCGGACGGAACGAGCTGAAAATCGACCTACCGGATCGTAATGCGCACGGATTTGGGCCGGCAAGCGATGTACGGAAATGGCGAAAATCGGCCCAAATGGATCGGACATATAACCGTATATGCCGATCTCCTGTGGAACGGCGACTGACGTAGGTCGCCGGGAAACCCGAGCTAATGGAAGTCCGAAGCCCCACATATTGTACCAAAGGTACGAATGCGGTGAACACATTTCCTTGACGAGGTAAAGAACTTTGCTGTCTGGCCTGGTTTTCCGAGTTTCCAAGGCCTCCAAATATAGACGGGGAGAAGGAGACCGACACTGTCGGCCCTGAGAAGTGCTGATGGGTGCCTGCGACCCATTAGCGTGGAGGGAAGAGAAATGGCAATGAGACCGGGACTCTTTCTGCGTCTCCGGTACAACGTCCCCTCAAAAAAAAAAAAAAGAAAGAAAAAGAAGTTGGACGACAAGTCATGCTGTGTCATGCACAATTTCAGGTTGAACTCCAATTTCGTGCCTCAACTCGTACCTGAGCTTCGGACAAGTTGGGGGTCCAAATTTAGGTAAGCGTTGGGGTGCAAATCTCTCTTCTTATAAAATTAGCGCATGTCCGTCTGTCCAAAGCTTTTTAAGCTCCGCCTCTCGGCTCCTGTTGCCGTGCGAATGACAAAATTCAATTATTTATTTTCATTTCGTGGTTCGGTCTTTTCAATTTGGAAGAAGCGGAACTCACAACGAAAGATATTAGGCCTCACTTCTGACCGATCTCCCTCTTTAATTGTCTCAAAAATGCAGCCATAATATTCTGTGGCCTGCTCGGCCGTACACGACCGTACCCGTCCATCACTTTTCTTTCCAATGAGGTTGGGTCATGAGTTCAAGATGGAAATATCGCTTCACAACCTCGAATCTACCGCAATGATCTCACAAGATTGGCCATCAACCGAAGTGGGGGGTGCCTCTAGCGCCCCACCGCACTCTTGTTGTATTTATGAGTACCCTAATGTAACATTTGAACTCTGATCGATTTAATGCCTCCTCTTCAACGAACAGCTTGTACCATTTACGAGTCCCTTTGTTATAAGTACGGGTAAGGAACCACGCAAGGGGCTTATCGGCAAGCGGCATCAAAGATCGACCCATGTCTGGATGTTCGTATTTGGCAACAACATTGATCTCCCTGACGGGCTGCTCGCGCACGCCGCGCTTCCGCGCGCAATTCTGCATCTTAGGAGATAAATCAATTCAAGATAAGGCTACTACATGTGTAATCTACTTCAATCCACTTTGCTTCGCTGTATGGGAGTCAGAGCCAGTTGTAGATTGGGTCCCAGACCTTTCTCTTGCCCGTTCATCAGGGCTTCCATGTGGGGTTTCATTCCTAGCTGAACCTGGTGCGCTGTACAACGAGTTGTCCTTCTATCTCATATATCACCCTCGACACATTGGACGAGGTATCTTGGGCGCGCCGGTCTTCGCGGCGCTTGCGCGAGCCCGTCAGGGGGATCAATGTTGTTGCCAAAAACGAACATCCAGACATGAGTCGATCTTTGATGCCGCTTGCCGATGAGCCCCTTGGAACCACGTATGTGTTTCACTCGGGATCGATTGATCAAAAAACTCAACCCCGAGAACGCCGAAACGCTGACAAATCATGGTTCAAAATCTAGTTGAATCTTTGAACAGGGGCAAGTCTCTCAAAGACTGAGTCAAAGAGGGGGCGGGAAGGCGCAACGATACTCCACAACAACTGGCGACAGTGAAGGAGATGTGTTTGGTATTTAACTATCTAATTGGTCAAAAGACGCTGTTTGTGAGCCTGTGAACAACATCTCAATGTCAAGGTTCAATCCTACAACTGATTCATTCGCCCCACCCCGAAATTCTATGGCACTATGGCCGCGCTATGGTTCGGCTACGGTTTTCTTGATGCGCCTGGTGGGAAACCGTGAGAGCGACGAATGTGCTGATACGTCACGGCACTTGTCACTTCGACTGTGCAAAAGAGACACACAAAATACAACTTTATTTCCGCAAATATACATAACTTCAACAATACGCACGCGCTATGTAGCGAATGGGAACGGCTTTGGCGGCGTCAAAACGAGCGCCGCGTCCGTCCGCATCGTGGGCCCAATCAAATGGTCAAACGACGGCGAATTGCTCACCCGCGGTGTGAAATCCGCAAAGTCCCAAAGCAGCCCGAGCGTCTTCAGCACGCTCGTAGCACTGTACGCCTCGGGCTTGCCGGTTGCGGGGTTGATCCCGAGATTTTCGATGAAGCCGGTGGGGGTGAAGGGGGATATGAGCCAGGTCGGCATGCGGCCGCCGAGGCGGTCAAAGCGGAAGGTGTAGTTCTGGCCGTCGAGTGCCGTCTCGGTGTACGTCTTGTCGTCGGGGCGCACCGCGATCGGGGAGGGCACGTGGTCGTGGAAGCCGCCGCTCTCGTCGTACGTGAGCACCAGGAGCGTGTCATTCCAGTGCGGACCCTGGCGCACGGCGTCGTAGATTTGCTTCACAAACACCTGCCCGAAGCTCACGTTCCCTATCGGATGCATCGAGTTGGAGTTCCCGCCGCAGCAGCTCGGGTTGAGGTAGGAGAGCTGGGGGAGGAGGCCGAGGTACGCGTCTTGGAAGAAGTTCTCAATGGGGACCACATTGTCGCGCGCGTTGGCGGCGGTCCAGGCGTAGAAGAGCGCGTCGGGCGCGAAGGCTCCGTTGGTGCCGTCGTAGTTGAGCCAGGAGATGTCGTGCGCGGAGGCGGTCTCGAAGATACTGTTGACAGGTATGGAAGCGTTTTCAAAGAAGTTGTCGTTCGTCCCGTGCCCGTCGGACGTGCCTGAGAGCGCGCAGGCGCGGTTCGGGTTCGTGGGCTGCAGAGCGAAGTAAAATCAGCCGTAGTCAAGAGTGCAGCGTGAGGAGAAGTACCCACCCCGGGAATGCACGAAAACCAGTAGTTGAACGTCGTGAACCCATCAACGAGGTCCAGTATAGTGGGGACCTCCGCCTCGTCGTAGTACCCCATCACCTGCGCCGCCGACAGGGCCACCGTATTGTTTTCCCCACCCAACGGCCCCCAGACAAGCTGCTGCTGCTGGATGAACCCCTTATTTGTTGCCGTCAACCTCCCGTCCTGGATCGCCGCATCATTCGGCACGAACGTACTGTAGAATTCGAAGTTGTTCCCCGTAACAGAGTGGTCTGGGTCCTGCAGGACCGAGTCAAAGTCCTTGGAGCGCGTGCACTGTGTGACGGAGGGGTTGGTTACGTTCACAGGAATGCACACGTCCCCGTTGTTGGTCGGGTTGTCGAGCCCCGGGCGATTCACGCCGCCGAGGATGTTGTCAAAGGATCGATTCTCGAGAAGGACCCAAACGACATGTTTTATCTTGTCTTTGAGGTTCGCGACAGATTCGGGCGAGCCCGCGGTGTACCCAAACGGCGGGGGACTGACGGCCGTGGGCGGGGTGAAGGTGGTGTTGCTGCGCCCGAAGATGGCCTCGACGGTGTTCGAGACGATCGACGTGGAGGTCGCGAGGAGACCGAGAAAGGAGGCGGTAGTGTTAGCCTTCATCGCAGGACGAGATTCCAATCGTGAACCTCTTATATAAACCGAAAGCCATCGTGCGTGAGCGCACATGGTGCAAATGCTTCGGCGTGGCTAATAAAAGATGACCTGAGAATCCGTAGCCAGAAATAACTATAGAAGCCTCCGGATTTGTTGATTCCCAAGTCAATCTTCAAGTTGTATGTGACAATATAAATCGACTTGCATGCCGTTTTTTCGTCGTTTCTGGATACACTCTCTGAAACCCCGTTGGCCCGGAAACTGTGGCGGGGGTGTCAGGTTGGTGTTGAACTCGCACCGACATACGGTTGGCATCGGCGGCCTGCGACCCGGCGGTGTTTCCCACGGTTGACATTTGACACCTCGCCTTGTAGGAGCCGCCCAGCGGGCCTGAAATCCTTCCAAGAAAATGGGAGATCATATGGTGCCCATTAGCCCCCACACTTGAAAACTCGGATCAAGAACAAATCTGACTCCTGCGGGTTCAATTAATGTTTCATTTCCAAGAGTCAATGCCATATCATATCAGAGCAACAAGCACGGCATCCAAGAGTTGTGCCTCCATATCGAAATTGATTTTTGCTCGTACCTTTGGGATGCTCGAGTCAGGTTTGGAACAATACGGATTGAATTGACCTTGCACAATTATGATGGAGCCCTCTATTCCGGCCTGGCGAACACTGAGGTCTGACACATGGGTGAATGGATATTACCTGCCTTGTATTTGAACGAGGCAGCTGAATCGTTAGAGCGAACGTCTCCCTCCGAGAGCCCACCACGGGGTGTGTCCATATATATAAATCAATGTATTGTAGTAGTGCTTAGGCCATTTGCGGTCTATCTGACTACTTGACTATATCTGGACTACGTGGGCGACCCATTTCTAACCAAGAACATCGCTTTAATATAGTGCGGCTCTCCTTTCTCCGGCTTCTATTTTTCTCATCTGACCCGTGCCGACGGTGGGGCCTATTCATCGAAGATGATCCCTTGGCTTCTCTTCTACCAGAGATAAGGGATTCCGTATATATTATCTGCGCGCTCAGCCTGCCTTATAGCTTCTTTCCCCTATTCGTCGCCAACTTCAATGTTTCTCTCCAATCATTTCGCCATTCTGGCAGCGGCGTTGGGTGCCAATGCTCAACTTGTGAACCCCAACAACAATACTTTTGGAAATGTGTTCAATTTTTGGATTAAGACCACTGACGGTTGGGATGTGAGTTAGCATTCGCTTTGACAGTGTTGATTACTTGGCCAATTGACAGCTCACTCGTGGAAATGCCACAAATGCGATTACGCTACCTTTACCGTTCCCTAAGAGCCAGGTCACAATCCAGCCGGCCTCCAGTGCACTTGTCATCATTGACATGCAGAATTTCTTCCTGGTTCGCGATTGCAGTCTCGTGTTCAACGAGAGATAATCATTAATAGCATCCTGATCTTAACGGGGACCCTCGCGGAAGAGCCATTATTCGTCAGTGCTTCTAAGTGAAAGTCCCCGGGGGCAGCACTTAAAACAAGCGACCTCAGCCACTACTATTGACATGATCCACGCCTTTCGCGCGAACGGGATGAAGGTGTTCTGGACTAATTGGGGACTCACTGAATTTGACCGTAAGTGAGTTCACTGTGGCTTTGGAATCGAACTCACACCGGCATGAAAGTGATGAACATGCCACCTTCCTTCATCGTAAGTAGCGCCCAAAGGGAAGAGCCTATCTAATTGACGGCAGAACGGCTTCTCCTCGGACGGCAGCTCATCCACCTCCTTCGGCTCGGACATGGGCACGATACAGGGAAATATCAGCGTTGGACGAAAGCTTATGCGGGGGAGTTGGAACGCGCAGCCTTTCGGGGACCTGTTTGAAGAACAAGTCGGAGGAGTTGCCAATGGTACTGATTTTTACTTCAACAAAAGTTCGTATTTTTCCACTTTCAGCCCGACCATAGCCTGCTCACCGAAATGCAGACCGATTGTCAGGCATGTGGGGGGCCTCGACGCCTATGCAAACATTCCTGCAGGATAACCTGATCACAACACTATTTTTTGGCGGCGTCAACATTGGTGAGCAACGAACCTTCGATGTCCTACGGCTCCTCATGACGGATTTGTTCGAAACTAGATCAATGCGTCTGGGGAACACTTTTGGAGTGAGCTCGTGCATAGTGGCCCACGAAACGAATATACTGACTTCGGCGTAGTTCTTATTACAAGGGATACGATGTCATCCTCGTTGACGATATCTCGGCCACCACCAGCCCAGCAGCTGCTACGGGCATGGTTGATTTTAACGCACAGTTGAACGGATGGAGGGCAAACTCGACAAATGTACTGCCCGCTCTTATGTAGATCGATTTTACTTGCCAAGGAAGGTGAAAAAAGCGGGGAAGGCTGCTTGAAACGATCCTTGTTGATGATACAAAAAATACTTGTGTAATGTAACGAGTCGGCCTAATAGGCACTGACCTGCGAAGGGACGCCGTTCGGGAACACCTGCTTGAAGAGCTCTGGATAATGGCGCTCAGCAACGTCGGGGTGACTCCTACGTAGGCATGCGCCATGAACCACAGATTGAAGCATAGAAAGAATCGACGACATACTTGACACGTCCGATGAGGTTGACGCGACCAGACGGCTCCCGGTCGAATTCCGTGAAGTTGACAGCTGCGAAGAGAGAGTCAGTATTCAGTCCCGCTCGTCGTCAGTCGGGAGACACACAATCGGTGGCGTTGAGGGTGCCGCGGGCATCGCGGAGCTTAAGAACTTCCGGTGGGACTGTCGCACGTCAACAAAATTCGCAAGCTTTCGAGTCAACGCACACTCAAGAACATGCTCTGTGAGCTTCACATCAAGGCCGATGTTCTGGAAGAATGGGACGGAGTATCGTGGACCGCTACCACCGGAGGGCGAAAGGACGCGGTGCGATGTCGCACGCGCGAGGCCTTGAGTCGCGAATTCTAAGGCTGTCCAAGCGTGATGTCAGAGAGCGGAAGTCGGCGAGCGTTGCAATACGGACCACGCCCAATATTGACGACGAATGTTCCGGGAATGGGAGGAACATCAATCCAATCTCCAGCCAGGTTCTGGACCTGGAGACCTTTGTGATCCGAAGCTTGAAGTAGCTTGCGATACGTCAAGCAATCGCCGGGGGTAGGGTGAACAGATGACATACGAAAGTCAGGAAGCCTGCGTCGTAGTGCGGTCCAACACCTTGGCTCTCAGCGGTCCCGTCCGTCTGCGGGTACTGCACGATCTTTCCGCGATGCTGCATGAACTCGTCACGATCATAAAATTGGGCGAGGGCGGTCGCGGGCAGGCCGAACGCCTCCGCAAGAAGGCCGATAAACTCATAGCTGAGCTTTTGGACATCCAGCAGGTACCGTTCCATCACTGTTTTGAAGCCAGGCAGCAGTTCCTCGTCCGGCCACTATTTACCATGATAAATAAGTTCCAAACCCACAGCTGGAAAGACATACCTGCGATGGACCCCACAGATTCCAGTAATCTGGGTCGCCTCGCCCCTCGACGGCGCGACAGACATGCGGGGGTCGCGATGTCGAACTGCTCGCGCCAATCTTTGCGTCCCTTTGTGAATTCGGCGCCTAATTTGTTATACCCCAGGAAGTGCTTGCTGTTCGCCATGCTAATCTTGTCTTTGGCGTCTTGTGGAAGTGCGAAGAGCTGCGGAATATAGGCGACGAGCTCATCTGGTTTTACTGGGACATTCGAGAGATAGAGAAAGCCGACATTGATGAGTGCGTGCTGGAGCTCCTTGATAAACTGAGGTTTAGAACTTGGAGACAGGGTTTGCGAGTAGTCTAGAGTGGGTACGGAGGAAAAGTACGCGGAAGCCATGGCGGTCAAGAGCAAGGAGTGCCAATTTCAAAGCACCCCGTGGTGAAATCGCGTCAGATGACGCAATTGGACCCAGATTCGACCACAACTGGCGATGCCCGAAATACAGACCCGAAAACGGACACGATTGAAGAGGATCCTAAAATGGAAGCGCTGAGAAGGAAACGGTGAACTGAGACGGGAAGTGAAGCGATGTATTGGTAATACTATTTGGTTGAGTTAGGTCGGCAGGGTTTAGAAGCCTCGGCATTCTTGATCCTAAAACCTTGACTTAAATGTCGGAAATTTACTTTTAGCCTTATAAGAATAGAGATCGGCAAGAGCGGTCTGGACCTTATGTCGGCTCACACCGCCTTGTAAGACGCGATGACGATTGCCGTGGCGATGCAACACAGCCCGCCCGAAGTTTGCTTTGCGATTGGGGCGTGATTCAGGCCTGCCCTCACCGCAGAGTTGCATTCATGGTGGTCCATGGTCCCAAGCATTGCCCTTTGCACCTCCAGAACTGCCCCAGGGTGGCTATTTCAGGAGAAACAGCTTAATTCTTGTAAGTACTCTCTTTGCGTGCAAGCTATTATAAGCGCAAAATTCCCGCTATCTTTAGTAGTGGGTTTTTGGGGGTGTGGAAAATTGATGGTTGAATGTCCATAAAAGGCGAATACGTCCAAAACAGGCCTTTGAAACGATCGCTTGTTGATTGATTGCGCTTCTTTCGTGTTTGACAGGTGTCACCCCTTTTTCGTGAAAGTGAGCGTCTCTCTCTCTCTTCGCCCATCCTTCCTTGGTTCCGCTCCCCTACACCGAACCCATCGCCCAAACCCTCACGCTTCACCTGATCCTCCATGTCTACGATTCAAGTCAACGGTTTCAATGCCTCCCATGTTTCTGTCCGAGGAGCCGCTCGGACTGGTGTCTCCCAATCGTTCCTCGACGGCATGCCCGCCTGTAACCCAAGGCATCTCCTCGTGACAACTTTCGTACCAGGCTTTCCCCCCTACGGCATTGTCATGGACTGCGAAATTGTCGCTACCCCATACAACCTCGTTCTCGGATTGGACTGGGCTGCACACATTCGCGAATTCCTTATGGCAGCCGGTTACCGTCTTGACCAAACCTTCGACTCCTGGGAGTTCGTATCTGACCCCCTCCATCCAATCGGTAGGATTCATCCTACCCTCTTTACCCTCAGTCAAACCTTTTCTTAGGTACTTCTCCTAATGGTCGCCCTATCTTCCTGGGCAGAGAAGGTTCCTTCGGCTCCATCTATTTCACCTATTGGTTCTTACCCCGTTCTAGAAACTCAATCCCATCACCGCTCGTCGGGCTCTCTCCCCTCGAGTAGTCAAGGTTTGCCTTCCCTCTCCCTGTTCTCTTCTCAGCTGATGTCTCAAGCGCCCGGATCATACGTCCCCCCTATAAACCACTCTGAAACTTTGAACCTCGATACTCTGAATCCTGACCGTATCCATGAGAATATCACAGATTTAAAGTCCTATTCTGCTAACGTCGCTCAAACTCGCCCCCTTAAAGGCCGTCGTTCTGTACACAAGCCGTTGGTCGCTTCTGACAGGCACTTTGTTACATACACGCCGTCCCAGGTTGAAGACTCGCCCGTCGCCGGACCATCTGCTGAGACCGAGCAAACAATGTCCCCTGATCGAACGGTTTCTTTGCTTCCTTTGCTGACCGATTCCGAATCCCGCGGTATCGATGCCCTCAACCGTTTGCTCTTGTCCCCCCAAAATAACGCGAACATCTTCACAATGAATGCCGATAATCTGCGACGCCTTCTGAATTTCCACCACGTCCCTTTCCCCGAAGATCCTGACCTCAACGTAGCACGCAACGTGATTTTAATTCACTTTCTCTCGGGCTCCTGCGTCGACTCGTGCGACCCTCTTTTTCGAAAGGATCACTCGTGCCACTGTCGAGAATTTTCTTCTGTATTTCCCACTTCGCTCGATATGGCTTTCCACACTCTCAGTATTCTCGACTCAGCGTCGGAAGACAGGCTGCCCTATGCGCGCGCTATGTTCGTCTCTCTTTCTTTGGGACTACCCGATGATTCTCGTCTGCGTTTCCACTTGGAGTTATCTCGACGGCGCCGCAGCCTCCTTGAATCGCATCATGACGCTAACCCGATACGCGAAATGTTTGACCGAGTTGAATACCTACCTAAAGGTTCGCTTCTCGCGCTGGCCCAGTCGCATGGTATCAAGACTACCAAAGCGCGGACAAATGAGCAATTGAGGGCCTCCATTGTCCACCACCTCGCATTCGGTTCGTGTCTTCCCCGAGAGGGTTTTTCCTCCCACCTTGGTTGTTCCTCCGTTGAACGCTCCCTTACCACGCTCGATGCTCCTACCCCAGGGACTGGTGACGATCCAGCCACATGTCTTCAGATTCGCATCCTTCGTCAGATCACCCCCATTCTTCGATCGCGCGCGCTTAAGCGTCTCCTCTGCATGCACGACATTACTTTTCGCGAAACCGATAGTCTCTCCCAGCTACGCAAACGCATGAGGGGTTTCTTGCGCAGACTTATCACCGGAAAATACGGTGAAGACGGCTTGACATTGACAGGTAGCACGAGAAAGGCTCGCTTAAAGTTTCATGCCAAATTGCGAGCGGATTGGCCCCAGGTTGTCTCGGACCATCTCAAACGAAAGTTGGAAGCAAATTTCAACATCGCCATATCGAAAGAAACGCTCTCTACCTTCGTCTGCGGTAGCTGCTCAGAAAACTGCCTCGTTGATCACCGGTGCACTATTCCCTTCGAGGAATTCGACATCAATCTCCTGAAACGACCAGACCAAGTTGCGGAAGAAGCTTCCGATGAACAATCTGGCGGCGAGGAAAACCATGACCCCGGAATCGCTCCTGAGATCGTTGCCCCGTGGCTTGATTCCAGCTGCCCCGACCCGCCTATGCCATTGCCGAGCAACCACCCTTATCAAAGTCTGCTCGTCGAAGCTGATTGCCTGGAACTGGACGCCGATACCATGGACACTGTCCTTGTTGTCTGTAGACGCTGTCGCAGCGAGCTCAAATCCGGGCGGGTGCCAGCACTCTCTGTTGCCAATCGAAATTATATCGGCCCCGTACCTCCGGAATTGCAAGGACTCACGGTTGTCGAGGAGGCCATGATCGCGCTGTGCCGAGCTAAATGTTGGATCATCCAGTTACGGGAGGAGGCCCCAGAAAGTTCGATCCCTTTCGCACAACGCGGCGTTCGTGGACATGTCATTGTTTACCCCCAGAAGCCGTCGTCCATCGCGAAAACTCTACCTCCTTCTATAGCTGACGTTACCACTCCGATCTGTGTCGTCTTTGTCGGTTCAACCCCGCCTACCGCTGAATGGCTGAAAGAAAAGGCTAGCCCCCTGATCGTCAGAAAGGAACGCGTCTTGAACGCACTCTCTTGGCTCAAAACTCACAACACCCTCTATCGAGAAGTCTTGATAGACAAAACGGAATTGGATGCTCTGCCAGATGAAGCCATCTTACCTTTCCATATACAGCATGTAATCCCCAACGCCGGAATAGACGTTACTACCTCTGACTATGTCCCCGGTTCTTCCCAGCCCTCTGTTCCTGACCTTTCCGACATTCTCCATCCTCCACCCTCCCACATTCCCTTCGAAAGTGTTGTTGTAACCGACGTTGATGGGAACGCCCCCTCCAGTGAACTCAAGTCTGCCGCCCTTCGACACCTGCAAAAAGCTGGATCTAATTACGTAGAGATACCACACGACCCCAATCCGGTCAACGAGTTCAATAACCCTCAACTTTTCCCTATGATGTATCCAACTCTATTCCCATACGGTATTGGTGGCCTGGAAGATAAGCACCGCAGAACAAAGCTCGGTTTCAAATGTCACATCAAGCACTTGTTCAACCTGGCGGACCGTCGGTTTCAAGAACATTACTCTTTTATGTTCACTGCGTTCAATATGGTACAGCGTCGTGCTCTCTTGCTCAGAACACACTTGAAAGCCAAACGATCCAGTTTCGACCACATCGCTGCTCAGTTTGGCACAGTTTCGGCCGCTACTGTACACGTCGTGTCGGAACGCGTAGCTGCAGGCGACAATATCACTGCCAACAATGCTGAAGAGCGGCGCGTCCTCCGGCTTATGAAGGAAGTCAATCTCGTTAACTCTTGCGTCCCGGGGTCTTCTCAGTCCAAACTCGTTATGCGTAACCAAATACGTGCTCTCATGATTGAGAAAGGGCTTCCAAGTTTCTATATCACAATAAATCCAGCAGACGTGTACAATCCTCTCGTTAAATTCTTGGCAGGAGCAGATATCAATCTGGACTCATTGCTCCCGCAAGACATTCCCGATTACGTCCAACAGTCCATTACTGTCGCTTGAAACCCCACTGTAGCCGCCCGTTTTTTCAATATCTATCTCAAGGCCTTTATCAAGACCATTCTTGCGTTTGACCCCGACGCAGAAAACCCCGAAGAAGGCGGAATTTTCGGTGTCGTCAAAGCCTACTACGGGACCGTTGAAGCTCAAGGTCGTGGCAGTCTTCATTGTCACATGATGGCCTGGGTAGCAGGGTCGCTCAATCCCAATGAGATCAAAGCTAAGGCTCTTGAAAACGGTGGTAACGTAGCCTTTCAGGAGCGTCTTATCGCCTATCTCGACGACACAATTTCCACTGCAGTGCCTCCAGATTCGGACCGATGTGATCTTCAGACCCCGCTTTCTAAATGTCACCCATGCGCGACCCGGGGACCCGGTCCTGGAATCAAAGAAGATGATCTCTTGGAGGCCCAAAAGCGAGATCTCCATAACCTCGCGGAGCGGTGTCAGCGACACAAACACACTGGTACTTGTTACAAATATTGGAAGGGCCATCCCTCTCCGAAAGATTGCAGATTTGACCTTGCCGAGGAAAATTTTGCTCCTGTCAGTGTATTTGACCCCGAGACTGGCGAGTTCAGACTGCGCACGTTGGATGGTTTGGTGAACAACTTCAACGAAACGATGTTGCGAGCGATCAGGTGTAACATGGACATCAAATTCATTGGTTCAGGCCCCGCTGCGAAAGCTATTCTGTATTATATTACGGATTATATCACTAAATCGCAATTACAAGCTCATGTCGCGTACACTGCATTAGAGGGAGCACTACATCGCCTGGGAGACTTCAATGCCGAGGAGGACGATCTCACGACGCGTGCTAAGCGGCTGCTCCAGAGATGTGCGCATTCACTGATATCCAAGCAGGAGCTGTCTGCACAACAGGTAGTATCTTATCTAATGGATTTCGAAGACCACTTCACTAACGAGGAGTACGTCAACCTCTTTTGGACCAGTTTGGAGAGCTTCATTGACAAGGAGGACCCCAGTCCTCAGTGTTATCCATCCAAAGTAGTCCCGCCCGCCGAATGTCCCCTTCAATCCGCCGATTCTAACAATAGTCACGAGCCCGTGATTGACGAACCTGGTTCCGATGCTATCTCGATAATTGATGGTGGTGAGGATGAAGATGACGACCTTCCAGACGGCGATTCAGGAGAGATGCAGTTGCCAGAGCATGAAATCGACCCGGAAGACGACGACGAGATAACGTTGTCTTTAGACTCCTCAGGCAGACTTGTACCCACAGCCACCCAAGCCTGCGATTACCAGAAGCGTGGCGAGTTGTTGGACAATGTATGCGTATGGGATTTTGTTGCTCAGACCGAGAAAGTGAAAATCAGGCGCCGCAAGGTTGACGAAGACGATTGTGAGGACAAGCGCAAGAGCGAATCAGGCGAAGACAACAATTTATTGGATGACGACTTAGTGCCCACGAAAGACAACGTGCTGGATTATGAAGGCCGCACGCGTCCCATTGTCCCCTTTCAACCGTCCCACCTGGAAGACAACACCCACATCGTTAAAGTCCGGCGCTTCACTCGACGGAGAGTTCCCGTACCTATCGGCCCCGCTCTTCCTAAGAGAAGTGACCCCGCTTTTGTGGAGAAGCACGCGCGCTTGATGCTCATCCTCTTCAAGCCTTGGCGTCATGCTAGTGATCTGAGGGACCCCGATCAAAGCTGGAGCGAATCGTACGCAGAATTCTTACCCATGTGCGAACCTGAAAACCTAGAACGTATAGAAAACATGCAGTTGCTCCACGAGTGTAAGGACAGTCGAGATGCGCATTATACGGAACGACGCAATCGTCGCAGGGCCGGTCTGACTCTAGAAACTACCCGTCATTTACATTCTGATGAGTTCGGCGAGGAGACGGACGAATCGTTGCTTGACCACCTATCTGCTATGGAAGCATCCAGGTCCATGCGCGCAGAGAGTTCTCGCGCTGAAATTTTCGTTGCCTTGGAGCATGTGCAAGCGTGTGGTTTGCTCGGCCGTACCAATTTGCAGACACCTGTCGCTCCTCTAGGACTCAGCATGCATGCCGCCGTGTATGACAAGAACCCTGTACTAGAAGCACTCTGGACAAAGACTTACGAATCTCGGAAGGAAGCGTCCCGAAAGTTTGCCCTGCGAAGCGAGGTCTCTCCAGAGTCCAAGGCAGACACTATCGCACCCACAGGGGACGGGGGAATTCGAGATGGCACCGCTTTTCGACAGATATTGTCAGCCCTGATGCAGCCGTCAGTACGTGACGCAGATAACCTCCTCCAAGACAGAACGGAATCAGCAACAGATCCTCAGTTAACAGATATCTCTGCTTTAATCGTTAAACACACTCTGAACTCTGAGCAAGCCAGAGCTTTTTCTCTTGTAGCGGAACATAGTATGACGATTGGTCCAGATCCTCTGCGAATGCACCTAGGAGGCCCTGGAGGGACTGGTAAATCGCGAGTCATTGACGCCCTACAGGATTTTTTTGTCAGTCGTAGCCAGTCTAGGAGGTTTAGATTGGCGTCTTATACCGGAGTAGCTGCCCGCAACATTTCCGGAATGACGCTGCACTCTGCGCTTATGCTAGGGGACCACTATCGGAGTGCGCTCAGTGCTAAATCGAAGCGTGATTTGATGCTCATGTGGGAGGGCGTCGACTATCTTTTTATTGACGAAATCTCGATGGTCGGCTGCTCCTTTTTGTACGACATCAGCCACGCCCTCAGCGTAGCCAAGGGAAACGACCTTGCATTCGGGGGCATCAGCGTGGTATTTGCCGGGGACTTTGCGCAGCTTCCTCCGGTTGGGCAGAAAAGACTGTACGCTCACCTTGACAAGCAAACCATCGCGCGTGCAGGGACAAGAAAGGGACAGAAGGTCGTTTTCGGCAAGCTCTTGTGGCTTTCGGTCACCAGTGTCGTGTTTCTGCACGAGATCATGCGTCAAACCGGTCCAGAGAACGCACCGTTCGTGGAATTACTCGGCCGCCTTCGAGAAGGTAGATGCACGCAAGCAGATTATGACCTTCTCAACACGCGTCTCGCGAGCAGGCTAGATATAGACTGGGAGGACGAAAAATGGAGATCAGCGCCAATAATAGTCGCTGAGAACGCGATGAAAGATAACCTGAATGTCCAAATGGCCCAAGATTTCTCTGCAAGGACTGGACGAGCGCTCCACTGGTATTACGCACAAGACGCCCACTCGAAACGGACTCCGGTTACGAATCCCGTGCTCCTCGAGAAATTGATGCAAGCAGACTCTGGGAAGACCAACTCGCGCTTGGGGAGGATCCCGTTGGTCATAGGAATGCCAGTCATGATTTCGCAAAATTTCGACGTTGAAGGCGGCGTTGTTAACGGATGCACTGGAACACTCGTGAGTGTGCGATACAGACCTGGTCCGGATGGCAAGAGATATGCCCTGTCTTGCGTTATTGAAGCCCCAAATACAACACCGGGAATCCTACCAGAGTTACCTCTACACCACGTCGTGAGCCTGAGAGATACTACTCAGATCAAGTTCAAGCACCCGCATTCCCAGAAGACGCAAGTAGTAAACCGTACTCAGCTTCCTATCCTCCCGGCCTTCGCCATGACCGCTCACAAGGCCCAAGGA
Source organism: Mycena alexandri (assembly GCA_029233265.1). NCBI lineage: Eukaryota > Fungi > Basidiomycota > Agaricomycetes > Agaricales > Mycenaceae > Mycena > Mycena alexandri. The sequence continues at coordinate 101,196 of JARJCM010000308.1, read as the reverse complement.
AAAACCCTGTCGGCGTGCATTGTCAATTTCTCCGGGTGCAAGGGCAGTGAATCTCCGTACGTTATGGTATCAAGAGCCAAGTCCCTCGACGGCCTCGTGATTCTGACGCCTTTCCCAAAAGAGAAGATATGCTGCCGTCAAAACGAGGATTTACGCCTTGAATTTCGGAGACTGAGGTTCCATGCACTCAAGACCATAGAGTCCTACGGTTCTCCAGAGGAAGCGCGACTGGCTTCTGCTCGTTTGCACGACGAGTACTCTTCTTCCCACATGACACCGCCGGACGAGACTGAGGACGTCGGCGCCCATCTTCACCAGCTGCAGCGCGCGAACGCGGTGCTAACCGCACCTGTGCCACATCTACGGGACCGCCTGCCGCTCGATACTCCCATCGGGACCCCGGGCCGTGCCGCACGGCCTCAATCCCGGATTATGGTTATCACCCCCGACAGTTTTGCCTCTTCTTTGCGACCACCCAAACCGCGTCCAGCGGTACGCAAGCGCCGCCTCGACGATGAACCAGGCCACAAGTCCGGACCCCGCGTCAAGCGGCAGCGTCGGTGACCCCTATCAATCGCTATTCAGCGGGAGTGTCGTTTCGATCGCAGGACGCTGCATCTCTTCCGCCTCCCGTATTACGCCCACACGATGATTTACGCTCAACTCGTCAAGGACATCTACCGCCGCCTTCTTAACCGCCTCAGCTCTTCATCCGCGTTGATCTTGGCCGCTTCTACCCCAGGAGAGGACTTCTACCACTCTTGGCTGTCCCGTCGCCCCAACGGCAGCGGATATTCATCCTATGTTCTGGCGGATGCTCGTTCTTTTGATCCTGTTTTGGTCGGCACTGTCGTGTCTGCTGAGTACGGAGTGAGTATGTTCGCTCTAGCTCAAAGGCAATTCACGAATACAAACAGGCCTCCGGGGGAGCCACCATTGTCTTGGGCCTCCCGCCTCACTCCACCGTCGAAATGGAGGCTCTGTTTCGCGATCAATTGGCCTGCCTTTCAAAGGTTGTTCAAGAGCGTTCTCTAATCACCCCGGTTCGTGTCGTCGCGTTTTACTCGCATGCTCCTATGTGCTTATCTGTGTTGCGCTTTGGTAGGGAGTCGTTTGCGAAGATATCATACCCTGGAACTACGGTGATGCGACCGCAGACGGCACTATTCATGTCTCTTCCACACCAGACACTCAGGTAGCTCCACCATGATTCCAGAACGCATAGCGCTCATTCCCGCCATATCAGGTAGCTCTTCAGACCCCTGCGCGTTGCATTGGCGGAATTTACAGACGCCATTCTCGCGCCCTTTCATCCCACTCCACATCGTCTTCGTCTACCATGTCGTCCACGGACGAATGTGTCTCTACCACGCCTCGCATTACACCAGGTGACCTCCTAGTCGTCAAGTGTCGCATGAGCTGCAACGATTTCGCCCGTCCCAGCTCGCTGGTAGTGAGAGTGCGTCAGGCTCTTATTGACCTCAATCGCCGCTTATTTTATCCGCCAAGTTGTTCGACCTGCGCGCTAGCGACGTGGTCATTATAGTTTAATCGCTTTTCTCCCTGCCCCGTCAGCTCAAACGAGTATCTTCTTGCCCTTCTACCACAAATCCCGCTCTCTTCGTACGTCGGTCCTGTATCGACCTTAATCACCACTCATTTTTATACATCAAGTTGTTTAAGCCGCGCGCCGTGTGCGTTGTCGACGGAGTTTAATCACATCTCCTCCTCCTCTCTCCATTCACTCATAAACCCCGGGGGTGTTCTACTCTCCGTCTGTAGCGTGGTTCGTCGGAGTAACGCGGCCATGTTTGTACAATACGCCGCTAATTAGCTGTTCCTCTCTTGCGCTCGTTCTGCTCCTGTATCCTCTTTTTAATCGACCCGAAACAAATAAAACATCTGGAAACGCCAGGCGCTCCGAAACACCGGGCACCCGAAAACGCCAGGTGCTCGGAAACGCCGAGCGCTCGGAAATGCCGAGCGCTCGGAAACGCCGATCGGTAGCCCCTCTCGTCGCCCCTCTATACGCGTATATTCCAAAAAACCAAATTCCTTTCGCCCTCTTCACCGAGTGTTACGTCGTGTTGCCTTGGTACTTTGGGACGATCCCGAACGAAAATTGGTCGACATCCCGACTTGGATTTGCTCCAGCCCTCTTATATTTTCTTCCAACTCGAAGCTGCGGTCGCCCTTGGCATCACCCGGCAAGATCCGTGTCCCGAGCACAGTGAGTGCCTATTGAAACCGATCTTTTGTGTTTAATTTGTCGCACCGCTACTCCCTGTCTGCCAGGCCCCATTTTCTTCATCGTAATCCATTCAGAGAGGACATTTGCTCCTGGCCCCTAGCGAGATCCGTTCAGCGAGCGTCTATTCAAAGCTCTCGATCTGATGTGTTCGGTGTGTCTACTCGCGACTCCCTGTCTGCCAGGCTGATTATTCTTCACCGGCATCCGTTTCCTGAGAGAGGAGGGTTTCAAGATCTGCCGTTGCCGTCGGGAATCTTGCATCCTTAAAGCCTTCTACACTGCGCACATCGTTTCCGTACCAAATCGACTGCCCATATGGATCCTGGTACTCCCATCCCCGGCCCCAACGCTGACCTCGCCTGAGCATCACTCTACCGTATACGCCGAGCGCAACGAGTCTGGAGCATACGACGCTATCGCCGACCAGATTCTCTCCATGGGCGATGACGCCTTGGCCAATATCGACTACACTAAGCAGTATACCCGCCACGTGGAGGACTGGTCCAAGAATCATCGTTTTATGGACCGCGCCGGCAACGAGCTTCGCACTGCTATCGTGGGCGAAATTCTCGGTCCTGCCATGGGAACATTGGTTCGGGCCCATGGTAACTACTTCGCGCGCGATGGGGATGATGTAAGTCTATATATCGGTCATTTGCCACGCGTCTCAACCCTCTGTCTTAGTTCAAGCCCATCGACGACAAATCGAAAATCAAGGATACATTGGCTCTCGGTCCTCCCACTCAAGCAACCACGAAGTTGTACAACACCTTCTTGAACCAGGTCATCGGTGCAAGCCAGGTGGTAGCCTCGAACGCTAACGAAGATGCTCGCGTCGGGCGTGTGAGTTTATGAGTTCTGCTCCCCGCTTGCGTCGCTTTAACGCGGGATTTTTTAGCACCCCATCGTGAAAAACTGGAGCAAACCTGGTATTGAAGGAAGCAATACGCACAACGTCCTTATGGTTTCTATGCTTCCCAAATATGGAGTGAGTTTATATTGCCCCACGAAGTGTTCGCCTCTAACTTCCTTCAGGTTCCCGTCGAGACCGGCGTGCCCAAGGCTCCGACTGCGTCCAAACGTAGACTCGACCAAGTCGACGACATTGTCGCTACTCCTTCGTCAGTCGTGACCTCGGACAAGCTTGCGTATTCTGGTGAGTTTTTGATGACATCATTTAGAATTGCGCTCATCTTGGCCCTTCGTAGCTGACGATGTCAAGCTTGGTGCCTTTTATGAGCCCTCTGTCCTCCCCGACTATGGAGGGGCGTACTTCAATCACCAGAAAGCAAAACTTGTTCAGCTCGACGTCCGCGATGTCAAGAACGAGCTCATCCCTCCCTGGAAATTCTACGATGCTCTTCGACCCGGCACTCTTGTTCTATGTTTGGTTTCACTTCACTGCTTCACGATGTCGGATGACGGAACCAAAGGTGCCAAAGAGCGAAAGGTGCCTCTTCCGTTTACTCTCTCCTTTGACGCTGACAAAGACAATTCAGATCTATCAGATGAATGCGCACAGTATTCGCGTGCTGTCCGAGTCCGACGAGCCCGTAGAGGAACGCACACGCCCCGTCGCGCCAAACTCCACTGATCGCTCGTTTGCCGCAATCCCGAAGCGCGCCGTCACGTCGTCTTTTGCCAACTTCGCCATACCGACATTGACACCCGAATTGCCCGATTCCCCTTCCTCTAGCGGCTCCGCAGTCTCCCAAGATGAGATGCTGATCGATGACGGTTTGGTCGACGAAAAATTCGTCGAAGATAAGCCTAAGAAATCCAAGCGCACGAAGAAGGACTAACTGGTTCGTTCTCTTTTATTTTGAATCTCTTCAGAATAATTCGCCAGCTGACTCCCACACTCTCAGTAGGCTGTGTCCTCGCTACGCTTAGTGTTCCAACCATACGATCTCCTCACTCTCTCCGTCTCCCGTTGCTACGCTTAGTGTTCCAATTATACAATCTCCCCACTCTATTTGTCTCCCGTTGGCTCGTGTGGCCGGGCTTAGCATACCATTGTCTTCCTTAGCGAATATATCCGTCCCGGTTCGCACTTTCTCGCTATCGTCTTTCAGAGCAAAAGAAGAAAAAAAAAAAAAAAAAAAAAAAAAGGAAAAGAGAAAAAAGAAAAAAGACACTTACTTCGGCACAAAATTCAAATTATTGAGTGTATGTGCTTGGCCGTATTTGTGGCCCATCAGCTTATCCCTTGACAACTACGACCACAGCGTGATTACTGGTAATGTCTGCATCGATAGAGAGAAAGAAACGTCCGTTCCATTTTCCAGACTCAGCGTTTACCACTGACCCCGGAATAGCTCCCAATCTTCTCAGCTTCTTCCCCGTCATAAATAAGGACCCTGGGCCTGGAGTCCGTAGACCCCTGACGCTTAAGACCCCACGCGCACGATTGAAGCCTTTGACATCCGGTCGTACCAATCCACTGCCCGCGCCAGAGAAGTCCGGAAGTTCAGAACGGATGAGAAGACTCCGTCCCATCAACATCGCCAAGGCGCGCATCCCCGCGAGGTCGAGAACGGTGGTGGCCACGCCCGGAGTAAGGGAGACTCGGGACGAGGCTCTTACAGTCGAGGACCTTTGGAGACCTGGTGTGGGGCCTCCAGCTCTCGAATGTCACCCAGACGACCGATGTGGTTTGTGTCTGCACCTCCTGTCCCACCCCGTTTTGTGCGTATGACTTGCAAGCGACATCGGCGGTCGGCTGATCCTAATTTTGTTTTATAGCTACGCGTGTGACCACGGACACTGTTACGTGTGCTCAAGGATATGGTTGGAGTGGCAGTGGGACTGCCCGGAATGCGATCGCAAAATGACCACAGCGCCGTTCAGAAATCTAGCGGCCGAGACATTTATTCAACGCATCTATGGCGACTGGGACCAGTCAACCGTGACGTACGAGTGGGGCGGTCTGACATTCCCCGTTATACCTACTGCCTGAAACTGTTACGTTCGATACCCTCCTATTCACGTATTGTCCTCCGTTCTCGTCTCCGCTGGACTTGCGCGCACCGATCTCTTCTGCTTCGTCCTCATTCATGCATCCGACTGTTCCCGTGTCCTCAGTCTGCACCCTAGTCGACCCTAAACAATTAAAACATCTAGGAACGCCGGACGCTCTTAAACGCCGGGCACTCAAAAGCGCTGGGCGCTCGGAAACGCCGAGCGCTCGGAAATGCCGGTCGGTCCAGACGCAACATTTCCACAAATAAATCGATTGCACGAAAATAATTTCCCAGCTCTCTCAGACGCCGAGTGCTCGTCAGTCGTTTAATGTGCGACAGCTTCGACAGTACTTGAGTCTAGCTATTATGACACTCTGTGGACAAATCCCCTAGCCGGCGCTCGGGGACGCCGGTCGGTTCATACACGACTTTTCCAAACAAAGCTGCTTCCGGGAAGGCTGAGTGTTCGGCGACGCCGGTTGGTCAACGCGACATATTCACAGAGAAAAATAATCGCATTATCGAAAAAAAAAAAAAAATAAATTACATAGACGAACTTGAAATGGTCGACGCGAATACATCTGGTGCGCTTCGACGGCCTTCATCCAGCTGAGCCAGCATTTTACTCAAGCTATTATGGCATTCCTTGGACAAATTCTCTATATGTTGCAGAACATCGGGCGCGACAGAAGTGTTCGCACGAAGGCGATGCTTGGTGGCGGAGAAAGCGACAAGCATTTCAAAATGGCCGTTGAGGATCGCACTGATACATTGAGCAACCATTTCTGCAAGACTTCATGAATTTATCTGCAGGTAGATCGAAATGAGTAACTCACCAGCCGGAATCTCCTCTCGTGAAAGCGAGCTTAAAGGACGAGCCGAATGGTGAAGGCCTTCAAAAGGGTAAACAAAAATGAATGTGCGGTACGGTTTGGACCAACCTTCGAGATAAGCCACACGAGCTGAAAGAGAACGTACAAAATTGCATAGTTCTTCGATGTCCAAGGTTTCGAGAGGGACATCTATAACAATTGAATCAGCCCGTGTAAACGCGTAAAGGACGGTAGGCAACCAGGAAGTGCAACTGTGCCCGCCAAAGGGGGCACAGGATCGTCCACGGAATCCTGAACATTGTCTGTCTGGACGCCTTGGTGGATCATGTGCGAGATGGAGGGGGCCCGCATATCCACAAAATCGAATCGGCTGGTGTCCGCGGAATCTTCAACCGGCGGCAGCAACGCAGGATCGATGTGCTGATCGATAAAACGGGCAGGATCGCGCACGCCACTTGCATTGAAAGAAGGCCCGGATAGACCATAAGGAGAAAATGCGTGCGGGTGTAACATTGCAGAAACAGATGGGGTGAAAGAGGGATCGAGAGGTCCGTCGGAAAGTTGCATTGGTGGATAGGGGAACATGGGCGGAGGTGGCATGGTTGAATTGGGGGCAGCGGTCGCGCCACGAGCGATAGGGATGGAAGAAAGACCCCGAGCAGCTGTACGACGGCGAGGTTCCTCAGCTGTACGACGACAAGGTTTCTTCGCCGAACGAAGAGCATTGAACTCGTGCCGCTTGCCATCGAACTCGTGCTTTGTTTTTTCAAACAAATAAGTCTCTTGAAGACTGCATCGGACTTTCGCAGTAATACAGCCGGTGCAGCCGGGCTGCGCAAGGGCTTTGGCGCATGCTTTTCCCGCGCGAGAACACTTGTCGCAGGCCTGCGCAAACAAGCTGTAAGTTGAGGTGCTTGCATCCAAGGGAAACAGGTACAAACTGAGCCGTGTGTGGCGAACCAAGCTGCGAATGCGCCGTCGTCGCGAAGCAAAGCCTTGCACTGTAAGTGAAACTCTCCAGGGTCCCGGGAGCTGGTCGCCATTGTACAGGAGAAAGAGTTATGTTATTATTGTGACGTCACGTTAATGTTAGGCCGGCGCTTGATGCGAAAAAGTTTTCCGAGCCACAAATCCTACTGATACTGAACGGCATGGCGCCAAACTGACTTGGTAGATTCCGAGTTGAAAGACGTTCGTTAATTCAAGATACCTAGGAAATAGGAAATACAAATGCAGACGTCACTGATAGCGAGTAATCGAGGCAACCGGATAGCGATTGCAGGCTGGCGGATAAGGAGGGCGGCGCCGAGGACGATCTACTTAAATAAGTCACGCGAGAACCAGCCATAATAACAGCGTTAGCAAACGCTCTGGCATCGTCAATGAATGGATTTTTGGCTGTAAAGCAGAGTCAATATATATATAAACAATCTAGGGCACACGGATTTTGACGCACCTATGACCACAGCTGGGGGCTCGACTAGACCCGATCCAAGTAAATGGACATTTTGGTCCAGGCACCAATCCGAAATGCGATTGAACAAACGGTTGTCGAGGTCCCAGAACGTTTCCGCAGTGGCCCTTATTGGAGCCACAAAACGAGCGTCCGCGGCAAAGAACTGTTGAGCTTCCCTCAAAGCTGTCTGCAATCTCAGCAGAATTACTCTGCATTGTACGTAAGCAACACATTCCCAAGACATATGGGGCGCGGCCTTTGTGTGAATCATGAGTGGTGGTAAGACATTATAAGGAAGAACAAATACTGATAGCATTCCATCTTCCAGGGGCATAGCATGTGGCCAGAGGGCAATGAACGCTTGAGGAGCTGGCTCCACGTCCACAGAAGGTGGCTCGGGGTCCTGGCGCGATATTAAAAATAAAATAAAATAAAAATAAACGGGGGAGCATTTTATACGCACTCGAATCTCATCATAGTGATCGGTGGTGGGCAACGCGAAAGATGCTGCGTCAATGTCCATGGCAGGAGATGCAGCTCTCACGACCGAAGGAAGCGTGGATTCTACGGACAGCAGAGGCGAGGATGGTTTTACAACAGACGGGGTCGCGCTGGGGGCGTTCACGGGCTACAGCGCGCTCAGATGATCGATAAAACAGAAATTGTCGTGTCCACACACCTCCGTAGTGGAAATAGATTCGAGCTGAGAAGATGTTAGACGGCCATCTGTCGCTTGGAATCTGGAGGAACGGCGCCGAGTTGATGAAGCAATCGCGATCTGGCGCCGAGTGGTATTGAGCGCGCGCGTTGCATCGACGCGGCGCCGCTGTTCGTCGCTGGCCGCTACCGCTTGTCTGAAACTAGAAGAATGGGCTTCTAGGGAAGAACCGCAGAGAAACGCAGCTTCCGATGCATTATATAACCGCAGGGTTGAATTATGCCCCGAGAAACTGGAACCGCTTTAAAGTTAGTAAAAAGTGATTCGAAGGCTTACATACGGCCGGCCCAGCTCGCGAAATATAGGAGGCAGCAAGGAAACTGGGGCGAGAGAGTCAACGTTTACACCACAAATAAGAGTGAGTTCTTCAGCCTGTATTAGGTGCACCCCAGGAAAACGCTCGGCGAAACTGAAAGCAATCAATGTCAAGCAAAGAAGGAGTAGTAGTGTACACACAATTGGCTGAAATCTGAACATCCAGCAAGGGACGCGCAAAATAGCGGAGGGAGCGAGGAAGCGTTCGGGAGAGATTCCACGTCTACACCGCATAGAACGGCGACTTCTTCAGTGGTTAAAAGATGCGCCCCGTCAAAACGCTCTGTAAGAAAACGCCTTCTCGTGAAGGCGATTAGAAGCGAATGGGAAGGAAAACCAGAACACACACGGCTGGTCGTCATCGGAGGAAAGGGACCTCGATGAACTGTCCCCATCATCCATAACTTCACCCCTCGCCCCGCCATCCTCCACATCTTCTGTTCCATGCCCTCCTGGTTGAGACTTTGACTCGGTCTCTACATCTGATTCACCTTCTTCCCCGTCCCCCTCATCCTCATCTTGGCTTTCGTCTACGCTGTCCTTCTCATCCGTATCTCGGCTTTCCTCCGTGCTGTCTTCCTCGCCCGCATCTTGGCTTTCTACGTCGCCATCATCTTCTGCGTTGTCCGTCTCAGCCTCATCTTTTTCGGAATCTGATTCTGAATCGACGTCAGCGGTTGGATCTACGCGTCTCGCTTGCATTGTGTGAAGCGGCCTGGCCCTCGGTCGTCTGGGCGGGAGAACTTTGACATGGGCTGTACTTGGACGTTAAGGAAGGCAATCTAACGACTGCACGGCATACCGGGCCAACCACCAGGCGGCGGTATCCTGTCCGACTTGACGTATACTTGCTTTGTGAGCGCCATGTTGGATGCTCGTTGGTCGGAGATCACTGGACGGTAATCGCTGGACAAGTACAACCGAGCGCTGAATAGTTACGTCAAAAGGAGCGAGCTTCGGTGACACTGAGCGGATTCTTCGGCGATACCGATCGGATATGTCGGCGGTAACACCGAGCGGCACGCTACTAGTTTATCCCGTCACCATTTTCTTGACTCATGTTGCCCGTCGGCCTCTCGATTACTTTGATTTACCCCTTTCCATAGGGGTCTCACTTTAACATCCTGCCTTCTACCGCCATGGTCGTCCCTGCTACAGACAATGAAGTGACGCATGTCTTCATGACAATTCGTCGCCTCGAGCCCGTTGGTCCTTCTTCGTCTTATTTATCCATTTTTGACCGGGCTGGATCGCGATCTAGAGTTTTCCCGGCTTCGCCTACGGCTTCCTATACGCCACTGGCAGCAGACGTCGTCGAACTGTTGCAGTTCCTTACAACCACGGCGTCGAAAAGCTCCAGTCGGTGAACGACCTCTTCGTTCACGCGTGGGTCCCAAAACCGACCCCCTCGTCCAACATCGTGGATATGAGTGTCGGCCGTGTCGTAGCCAAATCGATGCCGAACACCTTAGTCTTGTTGGCCCACACTTATTACATTGTCTATGTCCCCCCTGGAGGACAGGGGGTCCACAGTATCAACGCTTGTGGTTCTCTGCGGGCCACCCAGGAGTGGGCAGGTAACATCCTGGTCTTGAAACACGGAAAGCGCAAGCCGATTATCAATGTGGATAAGGAGGACTCGTCGCTGGTGGATTTGCTGGTCAGCGCGTGCGTGCCATTACTTTCTATCCTCTCCCGATACTTATATTCGAGTTCATAGGTATATCGATTACGGTCTGTTGGTTTGAGGTCTCACTATCGGGTAGTCGGCGCTTGCAAGGAATATATCTATTTTCATGTGTTATTTTGGTCCCCCGCCGCGTTCGACTCTTGGAAACTATCCGATAACTTTGGAATGTTAGAACTGCGGCACCAATACCACGGCGTCTAAACCTCCGAGCGCTGTGCATTTGCTAGCGTGCCTCACCCTAACTACAGTTTTCGTCGAGCTCACGGCCCGCTCTGTCGTTCCACGTCTGCACCCTTTCCATTCCATCCTTAGGGTCAGCCCCTCCTCGGTCTCGCTCACTCTAACTGTAGGAGGCTATACGATACTCCCCCGATCCTTTGTGGCTATGCCTTATCGAATCTTCGTGGATAGGAGGATCGACAGTGAATGCATTCTTCGTACTCCATAATTACGAGGATCCTTCGAATCGTTCTGTTCGCAGGAGACACTCCTGTGGGGGCATTTACTCGGCCTTGGACCTTGGCGACATTCAGGAGGGCCTTTCATCCCCCTCCTCCTACAGAGATAATATTTCTTCTATACAGTGCGGAGCTTAATAAACGAACCGTAGGGGACGCCGCTCGTTGCGCATGATATTCGGGTCGCCTCGGAAATTGGGCTGCATCTCTCCTTTCCTTTTTGGTTATTATTTTTCGAGTGGGATTGTTCCTGCATCAGTAACTGGTTGCAGCACAAAGGAGCCGAAATTGTATACGATTGAAGTTGAAGCCCTGGGGATGCGTATTGCCCACCCTCTCCTGTGGTTCGTTCCTTGGACCCGATATCTCGGGTGGTGCGCTCCGCGAAGTATTGGTTATCGCGCCCGAAAGGGGGTTAACACTTTCAATCGGATAGTCGATATCACTTTTCTGGCCCTCCTGAATAGTGTCGTATAAAATCTGCGAAACCGTAGGAAATGTGGTCAGCCAGTATTAAGCCCCGAACGGGCCGAATCTTGCAGGTTCTCGCGGCTTTTTTCCCGTCATGTTTACTTCTTACTCACCGTTCTCCAGAAATTCTGAGCCTCGACTTTCCGTGTTTTTACTCGTAACCCGCTCGTCCATTCTCTGTCCGATCCGGCTACGGGCAAGTGTTGTAATCTGACTTCTATTCCTTTTATTGACTACTTTTGATAGGCATGGGCGGTCAATCACAGAAAAAGCGCAAGGCTATTAAGCAAACCGCGTAAAATCGCAAATACTTTATTAGCTCATCTTAAGTTCCAGGCGGTCCAGACCACCAGAGGACTTAGGTGATAGAGAACTTAAGTCCTGCCTACATAGGATAGAGGTGCACTATGCGTATACTGTAAACTATTATTCTTTGAAACTTAAGTCTTAGCAAACTTAAGATATTGCAACGACTTAAGATGCCCAAACTTGAGTTGTAATTTCAGTCCAGTTTCTACACGTACAGTACTTAAGATTCCGTGAACGTGGAACTCAAGTTCGCCACAACTCAAAGTTCCATGTTCGCTTCAGTGCTGAAAGTCCTCAGTGATGTCAGCAAACTCGTGCCGAAATGAAAATAGGAGTCAGCTTGAGTGAAAAACAGAATGAAAATGAAAATGAAACTCACTGGAGAATGAAAATGAACGTGAGTGTGCACCCAGTACATAGTAGTACATTGTGAACTGCCGCCGGAAATAATCAGCCAAGTCAGCCAGAATGAAAATAAAGCTCACCCGAAGATGGAAATGAACACCAGCGCACACCGAGTACAGCCTTGTAAACACTGGGTTTAAACAGTCAGATGGAAATAAGAATGAGAATGGAAATTAAAAAGATTGATGACACCGGAACAGAGGTGGCATTCACAGAAAATGAAGTGGATGCAAGATGCCGGTGGCATCCCAAGTCAAATCAAGTAACAACCGACGGCGCACATGGCCTTTCATCGAATGGATCTCACAGGCACCCCGCAACAACAGAATCGAGTATGGAAAAGATATCCACGTACGGTGTGCCACCCTTCGCTAGGCTGAGCCACCAAGTTGTGGACTGATGTGAATGTCAAGTCCCACGAATGCACCGGCGCTGACACAAAGGTCAAAGTGAGCCTTGGACACACCGTCCTAGGCAATGGGTTGGGGTTAAGGAAGAGTTGAACGGTGAGTGGTGTCGATGAAGGTGGAAGTCAGGAGCAAGAAGAGAAGTGATCATTACTTTGATCAGTGGACAATGGAATTGACATGCGGCTTCACAGGCAACCAAATCACCGTCTCGTTACTGTCACGCTGCCATCTCTTCTCTTCTCTTCCTCCCACCATCTCTATGCCACCTGCGCTCCACGTCGTCCCCACCCTCTTGGCAACGTGTTAGCCCTTGACGGGTCCGATCTGCCTATTAGCACGTCTCCCTCTACCCACCCGCCCCCCACTTGCATCTGAACGGCTTTCGCCATCTCAGGTCGCCCTCCTGTTTCTACATCTGTCGTGCAGCGCTTACCCGTGCTCCCATCCAGTTCTCCAAAGCCATCTGCCGGCGCGTGGCTTGCCCAGCTGTGTCCTCACGAGTAACTCTAGGTACATCCAACTATTGCGTGCCTTCTTCCCGGGTTCGCTGACTTGTGACATGATATCTTTAGCAACCGACGCCGCCCACACTGTGGGATCGTGCTTAATGACAAGAACTGTGTGCTGAAGGAGGTATGTACACAGCTAGGGCTCGTCATTCATCTGCTCGCTGATCTGCACGACACCATCCTTTCCTTTTCTTCCCCCCTGCCTCTTGCCCTCCCTCCCCCTTCCCCTCACTGCATCTTGTTCCTCCTTGCTGCCCCGTCCCGAGCCAAGTTGTGTTGCGCTGAGTACACATGAGGACGGGGGTGCGAGACAGGAATGGCCCGGTGACGTTGTACATGCTGACGAACATGCACTGTACACTGCAGGTGAGTCCAAGTCGCCCGCTGTGCAGGGAACCCCGCTGGTTGGCTTGACTCAGAAGTCTTTGTATCGTAAACTTCATGGTTCCTCTACTTACGAGACTTCAGGATGTATTCCGGCCCATAGAATAATTTCGAGTGAATATGATTTTGATTCCGACAAAAGAACTTACGTGATAAGTAGAACTTAAGTTGCATAGGAACTCAAGTTGCCTGTGGTTAGGGAGGACTTGAGTTATATCGATGGGACTTAAGTTGCTCCCTTGCTGAGGGGCGCTTACGACCGTTCTGGCGTGCCCGGGGGAGAACTTAAGTTCCGAAGGACTTAAGTCCTGAAGTGGTTCGGACCACCTAAAACTTAAGTGGAGCTACTTCTATTTCATAAAATCGGCAGGGCAAGCGCTTGCGCAGTCAATACGAACGTTCTACTGCCTCAGCTAACGAATTCATCTCGATTCCCGAGATGTTCCTTGAGCTGCTTCCGCATTGTGATCTGGACTCTGTGATGGCACTCGCTAAGACGAGTGAGTAACTCTTGTCTTTTTTTCTTCTGCTCCCGAAATTGTCGTTCTTCTCAGCGCGGCGGGGTCGGGACCTCATCAAGTCCTTTTTCGCCAGCAATCAACGCGATTTGCTGGAGGCCTTTGTCGGGCAGGCTGACATTGGTGGATTCTACAATGTATTGGAGGTCGCGGACAGCGGCATGGCAGGTGCTTTCGGCAGCGGCCTCCTTACCCCTCCTTACAACGAAGCGATGACCAACAACCTCAACGTCTTGGTCCCCCGCGGCAACACGTTCATGTGGCGCGACTTTTTTGACAGTATCAACATCGGCGAACACATGATTCAGCCCGGTGTCGATCGCAAGTTCATGCACACGACGTTCAGCCATGTCGTCTATGTAGCCAAAACTGAGGTTGATTTACCCGTTTGCGTGATAGATCGTAGTGGCTGATAATTCCGCAGGGTTTCACGATTTCCATCTCCGAAAGCCGCGACAACTCTATCCTTACCCCGCTTATCGGCGCCACCACCACCTTGAACACCACGGTTTGCACCGCCGCTGGATTCTACTCGCTGTATACCAATCTACTCCGCCAACGTCGAGCTCTCGAGGCCTGGTTCCCCACGCCGGTTCGCAAGGCCGTCGCCATAGGCAGGCGGGGCTACCGCAGTTCCTTTTCGACCACTAGCTGGCAGCGCCCTTGCGGACTTGCGTGTCCTGTCCTCTGGCGCCACGTGCGTGGACTTCACAACGTAGGAATCTTTAACTGGGGCGGATACAATAACCAGCACCACGATATGTCCGAGGTCGGCGTCCCATTTCACGACACTGACATCAAGTGGCGGCTGGGCGACGTGTGCACTAACGTGAACTGCCCTTCAAACCGCGGAAACTACTTTGCGATCGTACGGCAGTGATTTTGCAAACGTGCGTCTCCGCATCCGTTCTTCGCTATCTTTGTTGAATCCTGAACCAGACCCCAAATCGCACTTTAAACGTCTTGCCATCTCCAATGCATGCCGGTTTCCTTGCTGTCTCCAACTCGTGTCCGTTGTTTCCTCCTCCCCGTCATTTTTTCCTGAACAGTGGGTTTCTTCGAGTTTAAACGAGCGGTCAGAATTATTGATTGCTCTGTTCTCCAGTCCACTGGTCGAAAGATATCCCACCATTACGCACACTGTCTTTACTCGTATTATCTGATACAATCATAACTTGTCACTTCCTTCCTGTTCAAACTTTAGGACGACCTCCACCTCCTTCAAGCGCGGTTTGCAGGACTGAAGGTACTAGGTCAGAGGCCAGATTTACAAATCCTGCCTCCCGCATTTCTTCCGTATCGATTACGTGGATACTGTGTGCTACCAGACTGTAGTTCTGGACCTTCGTGATAACCAGCCTTCGGGATAATTCGGAAACTCACCTTTGCTAGCACGCCGTCCTCGTACACATCGTATCTGTGTAGGGTCACGTCAACAAGGACGTTGCTCCCGAAATCTATGGGCCCGTCTGTAAACTGCGGGAGATTTTTATTCAACTCTTTTGTCTATCGACCCCGCGCGCGCACACACTCACGTCGGAGGACCAGCCGTAGTCAATGAAAATTTGGGGACTGGGTCCTTCGGTCAGCCAGGAGCGCGCTATGCATCCGTCCTGAAGGTTGAATATTAGGTTAGATTCGCGCCTCCGAATCGAGGGAAGAAGGAAATAAAACAACGAGACCTTTGTCGTTTCATCCCTCATTATATTGCCCAGTACAGCACAACTCTTCTCAAACATTTCTTGCACCCTTTCACTTGGTTCGTTTATCTGCGTAATACTCATTCGGCCGACTGGTGCTGCGTTCTGTGATAGCTGCCCACGAACTCTGGATGTGATCATGAATCGCAATGAGATACTCACCTTCTCAGAATCAATGCTGATTATCCCTGCTACAGTGCCTAGGACAAAGGCGTGGAACGGCTCTGCTTGCACAAAAAATGTCTGGGTGCGCTTTACTCAGTTCTTGTAAACATAGGCATTTCCCTGCCGAGGCGTCCTTGAGAGCGCGATCTGGAAATGCTTGTTGAACTTGTAGGAACCCAGGAGACTGGTGGCGTATGCTGTACTCTCTTCCGCGAAAAAGTTGGTGGCCAGATGGAGTATGGCAGCTCTTCCTCCTTCGACGACGTCCATGAGGTTTATTTGTGCCAGTGGCTGTGTTCAAGAAGGAAGTGACGCAACTTCACGGACCGGACATGCGGTTCGATCCCTCTACTTTACACCCCGGCTTGCCCGAAATCTTCATGGTTACGACTCGTTATTGTATGGAACGCCCGTCTTACCTTCTGGTTTTTTCAAGTCTGTTTTCTATGTCAATGTTCTGCCCCACTCAGCAGTCTGTTGCGATGTCGAGTTGTCAAAATGTCGTTCGATTGGTTATTACAATAAAATTTCCAATCGCCCATCCCACCCTCATGTCTGCGCCCGCCTCTGTCCCCATCTTGCGGCTTCCCGCCGAGCTCTTGAGCTCAATCTTTGTGGACGTCGTCGATCCTTTTCACGTCGATTGGCTCGACATTATCAATGCCAGAGGACACTTAGTGTCTGTGTGTGCCCGTTGGCGAACAGTGGCAGCATCCACACCCGCATTGTGGTCTCGGATCTACATAGCTCCGGCATTTCTCCCGTCCTTCATCAGCACATCCCTCGGGAAGACCGCCAACGCAGACCTCTTCGTGCAAATCAATCCGCATGTCTTCCGCACGATAGAACAACGAGGGGCACGCCGCGCCCTGAAGTTCCTCCTCCCGGAAGAATTTTTGAAGCAGACGGTCTCGCTTCTGCGAGCAGAATTCCACCGGGTGCGGTCCTTAGAGGTCTTCGACGGATACATGTCGCAAATGCTTGGCGTTATGGAGATGGTATCCACTTTCCAGGCGCAGCGTTTATCCTCTCTCCGCTTGAGCGCAAGCGACACCTACTCGAACTGCGATGGCGTCCCCTCGCTCCCTACTGGAATCCGACCTACGAGGCTCTCTGTAAGACGCGTGGAACCTCTCTGGAAGGCGCCAGAGTTGTACAGCGAGGTTACGACACTTTCCCTCGCGCGCCTGAGTTGGCTCAGGTGGGCTGACCTCCAGCCCATCCTGCGTTCCAACCTGGTTCTTCGTGAGCTACGGCTATCGAATGTTCAATGCAGTATCCCCGTCAGTCCAGCCAAGGTTACGCTGCCGAATTTAACGATTTTTAAATTGCGGTACGAAACCAAGGCAGACAGGCGCTTCGTGGGTTTCATTGACATGCCATCTCTGCAATCATTCGAACTCCTGGTCAGTGGGAGCGGCACCCTCGACGGGGTCTCCCAGGACATGCCCAACGTCCTGAGGTCCGCGGTCGACGTCTTTGTCGAGGTCGAACGATATATCTCGGACGATCTCACCGAGATTGTGGCCTTGTGTACGAGCGCGCATATGATAAATCTGCGCGAGTGTCGTCCTCTCCCCTACAGGGCTTTGTTGCGCTTGCGGTCGTACCCGAATTTCTCTCTTCCATTGCTAAAGGTCATCAAGATTTCGGATTCCCTTACGAAAGACGATGCTTTGGCACTGCTAGCACTCCCTTTCGGCGGGGATCTCGCGGTGAACGAGTGGGTACTTGGAGATTGGGTTTGCCGCGAATGGAGGATGGTTGACGGAAAACTTACACGAAAGGTTATCGAGGGTGACTCGGGCAGGGCAGGGTTTCTCGTGCGTAATTAGCTGAGATGCCAGTGGTACCCCGGTAAACAGGCTCATAGTTTTCTGTGTCCTCGTTCCATGACATTGTTTTTGTTTTGTTTGAAGATTCTTATTAAGTTCTGCCACCCGCGGTAGGATGTTGTGAATATTTCCTCGCTAGTTTAATTTCTGATGAGTGGACATTTTGCTGGTGCTCCGAGTAGTAAGCGTGTGTGGGAAAGAAAACGGAGAGCTCGTGATTGGGGCTGTACCCTTCTGTGATTGCCTATCACCAAGAGAGACTGATCGATGACTTCATTTTCCGCCCTTTTGCCTCCGCCCCCTTTCTTTGCCAGTTCCCGATAAATAGCGACGCTCTCCCTTTTTTCTCGTCGAATAGTGACGCTCTTTAAATGACCTCTCTGGACACCTCTCGATACACCGCGCGCGTATGCGATGGTGAGCTCTGTCACTTGCCTTTTTGGCTCGCAGTTCATTACTCTTTTCGTGTCTGGCAGACCTTGACTTGAATGAACCACCTCTATCTGCGTACAACTCCGCCGCTATATGCATACTACAGGATCGGCCATACGACGAACATTGGTCCGCGGTCTTGTCCACCATCGATATCATCTCTTTATTCAAGCTCAGTATCCGGTCTGCGCAGCTCTTCAAAGTTGTCATGGCTCATGTCCGATCACATCAAACGTCTTCCGACCGTTGCGTCAAGAGTGAGTCGTACCGTTCATTGCAGTTTCGCCGCCTCGTCTGATATCGAAAACAAAGACGGCGCCGGTGGGCCCGATGACCGCATCTCCGGTCTCCCGGTCGAATTGATTTCCATGATTTTACCCAAGCTGGTCCTCGGCGACCGATTGGCTCTCTCGCAAACATCCCGTAAACTCCGAGCACTATGTGCCCGAGAACTACAAGTCTGCGTTAAAGATTTGTTGGCTCACTTCAAACTCGATCACGCCGAAGTCCGCTTCCTTCAGTCAGCTACGCACGCAGTCATCTGCGGGCAGTCCATTCCGCATCTCATCGATCACACATTCACACCTCTTCATATTGACTTCATAGCCCCGAACATTACCTACAAATCCGTCGTCAGGTTCTTCGAGCTGGCCACTGGTAAAGAACCACACGAGCCCTTCATCAACAACCTCCGTTTTCCAGAGGGTCACGACGAAAGCGTCAAGTTTGGTGATCCCGAACAAGCGCGGTTTATCCGCGTAGCTCGTTCAATTACAAACAGTGCGCTCGACGGTGTAACGTATTCACCCTTCTCCCACCTCATCGGAGCTGTCACGCATTACGGGCTGTGGCTCGCGTACCCTCGATCGAGTATCTCTGGGTTCACCATGCCGAATCGGGACTGTCTAGATTTTAGCGACCCTACGACGGACGACCGTATTCATTCGAACTTCGCATTGCTACGCTCTCACTTTGGGGTTTGTTTAGAGCTCGAGCAGATTCACGAATGTGGGAGGACCTGGGAGTGCCCAATGACCGCGCGCACTACGGTCGACGACGGTTGTATATCGTTGTTCTTTCATAACCTTCCCATGGGACAGCATAACACTCCCTCCCACGTCTATCCCAGCAAGTCTTCAATGTCCTGGTCACTTGGGGGTCGCTGCTGTTCGTGGGGCATGCAACATGTCCTCAGCAAGGCGGATATGCCCTCTTGGCAAATGAGGCTGCGTTTCGATGGATGTGAGTACGACCACACTTTTTTTCTTTTTTTTTCTTTCCCTTCTGCTTTTCTTCATGTGCTTAATTCCGAACAGACGAGAGGTGGAAGCGCAATTTTGAACAAACATTGCTATTCGCCGACACACCCGCAGCCTCGCCTAGTTAAATCCATGTTTCTCCTTTGTGCTATCCATTGACGCTCGGTCTCCCCGATTCAGCTGAAGTTGGTGTGAACAGGAAGCTATCGTAAATGACGGTCGAAGAGCACTGAGCAATCGCTGGAACAATTACAAGGGAGCACCGAATGCAATTACGGCAGCTTCGGTGACACCGAGCGGATACGTCGGCAATGCCGAGAGTAGATATCGGCGACAACAACGGAACAGCCCAAATTCAGATCAACTGTATTATCCTCTTGACTGATGCTCCTTTCTCGTCGGTGATTCCCGTCTTGGGGGCATATAATGAACCCCTCAACGTCACTGTGAATTGACCGCAGAAAAAGCGGGGTACAAGGAACTGTTCCATCAGTAGCTGTCCAACGTTCGTTGCATTGATGACTCTTCATCACAGGACCACACCAATGACCCCTGTCTCTATAGTTGTGCCACAGCGTCCACCTTTGCCATGCCTCCTTACCCTCTGCGAGAACGGCTTGAGTTCGACCGCACGCACTCGATGAAGCATTTTTTGGCCAACGTGGTCCATGGTGTCGACTTTTTCGCGACGAGGGACAGGAGTGGCGGTGGGGGCAGCCGCTGGTCCTTCAAACGTTGCGACCAGGACGATGATAGTCTTCTATTCGTGTCTTATCGTCTACCCGCCAGACCTCTGTTTACGAACATCTTCGGACACCTCGATTACAAGGTTGATATGGTGAGAAGACAGTTTTCTTGCTATTGTTCTAACTCTCGGTTCTCAGCCCGACGGAGGGGCTTTGCTCCGGTTGCGGTCCCCCCAAGATGTCAGTTGCCGCGTGCAGGCAGCGTTTGACGCTCAGCTCGAGCAACTGAAGCACATCTTGACAGAAGATGTCAGGTTTGTGGTACGTATCGTGTCATCCGTGATCTCCTTAGCTAGACCGTTAATACTACCCGTGGTAGGAATCACACATTACATCTTCCTGGCTTTCCTTCCAGACTGGAAAAAAAATGTACCACTCAAAGGACAGGTGTTTCTATGTGAGCTAGGCAGGATTTCACTTAAGCCTTCCCTCAGCTGACGTCAACCCGTCTTACAGGTCATGGTACCACCCCAATTGTGGAACCGTCGAGAGGTGGACGCCGAAACAATGTTAGAACTTGATGTATCTTTCTCTCGTTTCCAAAGTGAGGGAACAAGGAAAAATATCCAGGTGCGCGTCAGTGATAAACTTATGGGATAAATAAAAACGAAACCGAAACATAGAAATACTCGATGCGCGTTCATGCTATTTGGGCGCTTACACCGAACCACGACCTGCCCGCCAACGACGACCTCTACCAGTGCGACCTTAACTCTGGTTTCAGTTGTTCCAAGTGTGGTTGAGCACCGGCGGCGAAGTTGCCTGGAAATTCTGAATTTTTTTTTTTTCATTTCTTTGTCTGGCCCGAGAACAGTAAAGTAGCATGATACATTGGCCCTCGCGATACGGACTGGCCTCGTGAAGCAACAAAAGAAAGATAGAAAAAAAAAAAAAAAAAAAAAAAAAAAAAAATCAAGGGCGATGAGGCCTCGTTCTTTACCACGAACAAGGGTGATAGAACGTGATTCGTGGCGGGGCCGTATTTATTCCGAACGCCTCTTTTTTTTCCTTATGCCCACCGGGCGTCGACTCTTAGGCAATCGTCCTGGTCTCAGGAGTCCCGTTCTGATACTGCCCGGCCGACGACGAAAGGTCACCTGCAATATTTATCTGCAGATGCTGCGTTCACCCTGAACTCGTATTTTCTGTTGCGCCCACCGCGCATTAAACCCCTAGGGAGTCTTCTGAGTTTCAGGTAGGTAGGTAGGTAGGTAGAATTACACGGCCGGTCCCGCTCAGGAACGCCGGGGCCCAGGAAATATCTGAGTATACAGGCACTAATGTACACTACGGTCCCTGGGCTCCTCTATCACCCCGTAGCCAAGCTCACGGTCACAATCGTACGACTTGCCGCGGTAGAGCTAAAGAATAGACAGATCAGCAATTAGTTGAAACCGAAGACCTCTAAGAAAAACTCAAGGACGTAAGACAGGGACAGCATAGAATAACTCAAGGGCATTGAACGCAAATTTTGCTACAAGCGCGATGGTAGGTCGGGAGTAGATCATGGATTTCAGGAACTCGGTGTTTGAGAGCTGAGCCATGAGATTTGCGAGGTGTGGAGCGTCGTGGAATAATTTAGTCAGAAAAGCGGATCGCAGCTCAATTAGAAGTCCTGATCTGATACCGGCCGGCTGACGACGAATAGACTCAGGATAATATTTATCCGCAATTCTGACGTGATTCGCTCTCCTGAACATGCGAGACATCGGGCGAACTCCTGAGATCGTTGACCCGAATCGAGTCTTCTCCTGACAGTAGTACCACTCTTCCAGAGACTCCGAGTCCAAGCACTGACGTCCACATGCCTTCCGCCTATTTGGAGCGATACGTGCAATCCGGGCCAACTTCTCTTGCGTTCGTTAAATATCCGGACCACTTGATGGCGACCAGGGACCGCGGCTCAGCAGGTGGCTCGAGATTCACCTTCAAGGACAACAGGGCCATTGGTTTGCTGCCGTTCGAGGACCCTGGAGTGGTCTGGCCCACTGCGACCAAGAGGGGGACGCAGAGTACATTCTATTGTCATCTCTTCGGGGAAATTGTGAATGTCGTCCAGCTCGTGAGTGTCATCAACTTCGCGAATGAAGTCCTCATTCGTCTTGCAGAAAAGGGAGAAGAGCGTGGCAATGGAGTTGGGCTGCCCCAAAGACACGACATGCGCCGTAAAGAATCTGTTTCGTGCGCAGATCAGCGCGCTGCATGACCTGATTCAGAATGATGTGGTGGACGCGGTACTTATCAAAACACATATCGTGCTTCATCTAACAAAACGGTACCTTCAACTAGACCGGGGTTTGCACTACCTCTTGGTTTCGTCTTGAAACGCACTCTCCGGGTGAATTCGCGCTTGCTGATACTTTCTGGGTCAGTTGACTGTTGAGATTCCTACGTAATTAACTAACGACTATCAAAGGTATACTGTGTCCCAGGCCGCGCGAAGAAATACGCTGCCTTGATTGACTCGCTCGCGGCCGGAACAATCATCCACGCCGGCGTCGGATTTCAACGGTTTCACTTTGAGCTCGACGACGTCGGAATTCCCGCTCTGGTATGGTTATCTATCTTTTGCGTATTTTCTTCTGACTGTGCGAGCCGCAGAATTATTATGCGACCGCCACGCGCGTATCGTTTCTTGACGACCAGATGATACCAAAACGCGGCCAGGGATATACATGCGATAGGATTCCTGCCGGATGCGAAGTCTGCGTTCAAGCCACAAGTTGAACTTTTTTTCATATACCGCGTGTTGTTCGCACCCGTATTACAATGTGCACGGCTTTTGTTAGATTTACTGTAGAGTTATTTTGCATCTCAACAACAAAAGTGAACAGCCTAACCGCCAGGCACTCGGAAACTCCGGGCACTCGGTAGCACCGATCGGTCTACACGCGACATTTCCATGAAGAAGGCAGTTGCATGAAATTATTTCACCCAACTCTCGCAAACACCGGGTGCTCGGCGCCGCCAGTCGTTCAACGTGCGTCATATTCACTGAGAAAGACAATAACGCGGAACATCAAAACCGTGTTGGACGGATCAACAAAGCTGTGTTGGGTGCGGCAAGGTGCGGCATCCTTTTCTCTTCTGCTGTCGTGGATAAGACTCCTTGGCTGCGTTCGAGAAGAAAAGTTAACGGTCCGCAAGCTATTCCTGGGCAACACGTATCACGGCGCGAACTTGATGACTACAAGGAACAGAAGCACACCCGGACTCCAATGCGGACGCAGGTATCGATGCGACTTAAATATCGGAGGTACTTGCCCGAGGTGCACATAATTTCTCTGTCCCGTAGTCTGGATACTGAGATGAAGAGGCGGCATATCAACTGTTACGCTCGATTCCAATTCTGAGCTCTGCCCCTTTCGCGTCCTCGTTTGAATGAATTCTTTGAACCCCTACACTACTGGCGATCCACCCCTAACGATTTCAAGCTCTCCACAGACAATTATGCTCGCCAGAATGATTTCGTACGGACCAGCCGCAGTCGCACTTGCAGACTACGACAAGGACTTCGTCGCCGTTCGTCAGGCCTCGTTGGACGGTGGATCCTTATTCGCCTTCAAGAGGATGCCTGAGCGCGACCAAACCACGAACTATGGGATGAAGGAGTCTTTGCAAAACTACGTTGGGAGTCTTTTCGGGGAAGTGACCGATGTGTACACTTTAGTATGTGGATTTACCGCTAGCCGCCAGGCGTTGCTGATCGTACTGGCAAGTCCAAGGGACTTTGTATCCTGCGGATCAAGATGCCGTCGAACGCCTCCTGTGCCTTGCGTGAGCTGTGGGATAAGCAATTGGCCGTCCTAAGGAGCGTTTTGGATAGAGACGACCCCGACTTGGTATGTGATTTTATTCGTGAGTGAGTCTAGGCCATTGTTCACATGCTTAACCAGGGAGGAGTGGTCAAAAGCTCTTATTTGGATTATAGTGCAATTTACCCAGCGCTGTACCCTATTCCGGGAACCTTCTTCGTGTGCATGCCGTGGAGTCACGGCATGCGGCGCCGACTGACAGCGAACAAGTATGTTATTGGCCGGGTAACATTCGTTCGATTCCATGGTAATGAGGGCGGCAAAAACAGTTTTGAAAGGGTAGGTGCCAGCTTTCGAGCTCGTAATCAGACTAACAGCGTAGACAGTACTACCACATGGAAATGCGCGGTCTCAAGGCCAAGCGTGTCGGTTATTTCCCTACCCGCGGACCTCTCTACAGCTGCGACAGCAACAGGCACGCTGGGTGCCAGTTCTGCGGCTCCGAGTAGCTACTGCCCCTCAGATGTATCATGTGTTCCTCTTTGGTTTGATCGATAGAGCCCCTTTCAAAGCGTTTAATTCTTCTCATCGACTCTCATGCTGGACAAAATACGGGACCAGCCTCAATTGTCTTTGGCATTGGCGAGGTACCAACAACAATTTGTGGCCGTCAGGGATCGTTCGGACGGACACGACAGTGTCTTTGCCTTCAAACGGGGCCTTAGCATCTTGATTAACCCCTATTCGGAAAGACGGTGGGCTCAACCTTCTCACACTGCGCTTGCATACGGGGAAATCAAGACGGTCTATCATATGGTGTGTCGTTTTTCATGGGAGAATTATACGGACTCAAAACGAACTTCGGTAGCCCGAGGCGGGGGCGTTTTGCATTGTCCTGACATGTCCCATGAACGCCTCGTGCGATGCGATCTATATGTTCGTGAGGCAGCTTTGGTCGTTGAAAAGGATTTTAGATCTAGACATGCTTGAAAGTGTACGCGTATTCATTTTCGTAGCATCGCGTGAGCTAACCCGGATGGCAGCCGGGGGCGATCGCGGTATCGTGGTTCGACCGTTCGCAGCAGGACCCCAGGATGCGCCGGAGGACGGGGTCGTTTTACGTGCGTGCTTCGCAGACGCAAGCCCTATGTTTGACTATAGCCCGTCCTCCTTGTCCTGATCGTCGTTCTTGGCTCAGGTGACGCTACGCTCGGAAAACGAGGCTGAAGCCAGCGAGTACGAACAAATGTTCATCACCAGTAATCCGGTCGGCAAGATATTTGAGTGTTTATTGGGTTTCCAGCGCCGTCACATTGGGACCTCCAATGTGATTTCCAAGGTGGGAAACTCTATCTGTGGTTTCATGTGTGCATATCGTCTAGAGCTAAAATTCAATACTTTAAGGCCTATGAGCTCGACGTAATCCAAAGCACAATGCATCGAAATGACTGTGGCTGTATCCCGTCGAGAGCCGCCAACTATGTGTGCGATATGCCAGGAGACGGAGTCTGCAAAGTGTGCAGCCGAGAAGCAAGTACCGCGTAGCCGGAGAGTTTCGAATTTGAAACAATGTTTCCCCTACTGCATTGTCGAAATTTAGTCCGCCGTTGCGGAACAAGTTCAAATTTGGGTTCTTGCGCGTGAAACCGAATCGTAGACGCGTGATGTGCCCCTATCGATAATTCCCCTTCTTCTTCCACTCCTCTACTTCACCCCCCCCTACTTCTTCCTCTCATGTTACTGCTTCAACATCTGGAGCAGGCAGGCAGAATGGCGTTGTCCACGGTGGAATACGGAAGGGACTTCGCCGCTGTTAGAGAGGGTTCTTATCCCGGTGGCTCTGAGTTCTATTTTGCGGAAGAAAAGGACGTGTCGACAGAGAGCGAAGTGCAAGACGGATTGGGTCTCAGGATCAACATCCTGGTCGGTGAGATTGACAGAGTTTCCGGAGTGGTTGGTCGTTGCGTCGCTTCATTCACGCTGGCTTACGCTTGTTTAGGCAACCTGTAGCTTGGGTCCTAGCTGCGACGTCATATGCGTTAAGATCAGACCGCCCTCTGACACCAACTGCGAAGGCCACAACGCGTATCGGAATCAGCTAGAGCAGTTGCGAAAGATCATAGGGGTGGACTACTATAACGGTTCGACTCAACCCGTTGGCGGATCCTGGTTCGACGCAAGTCGCGATTTCAAAGGGTGGGGACCAGAGGAAAATTGCTTCTACGTTAGTATCTCTTACGTGCTGTGAGCGTGTCACTTATTGCTTTCAGGTTTTCGTTAGGGACACAAGAGATGATAGGACGAAGCGTCTGAAGTCCTTGAAAGCCGGGACCTGTGTTGCCTTCTGTGGCACGATGTCGAGGCTGGACGAGGATGCAGAAAATACAAGGGTACGTGAAAATGGAACGCTCAGAAGCCGAACTCAAACACTTGTAGAATTATTATATTTGGGCCTTGGAATTTTTGCCTGGACAATTCCCGTCGCGACGCGAAGGAGGTACATGTGGCGGGACGTCGTGCCACTTCTGCGGTTAACGCTCGTGCATTTAGATAATCGCTCGTGCGTTCTATTCGTAGTCAGGCGCGCCGACAACGTGATAAATTAGTATTTGAGCCGGAAGAACGGTGCTATGATTGTTTATTCAGGGGTGATGGACATTCGGGGGGGGGGGGGGGGGGGTGAGGCCCCTGAGTTTTCATTCTGTCTTGTTCCCTCGTTAGACGGATAATGACTTCCTTGCTGGCAACAATCCGGACACTGGGGATTCGCGCGCTCGCGTTCGCTAAATACGAAGAGGATTTCTTCGCAACTAGAGAATCATCATGCGAGGGTCATGACTTCTACACATTCAAGGCTATAGGAGAGGGATTGGAGCCTCGATCTGAGCGCAGGGAAGAATGTCCGAGTTTCTCCCCAGTGCTGTTCGGAGAAATTCTAGCGGTGTATGAAATGGTTGGTGTTCCAGGCCTAGATATCGCTTCCAAGACTAAACGTATCCTAGGGGGAAGATCAGCTCGGGATGACACTGGGATGTCCCGAAGGCGCTACTTGCAGCGCGCGGGATGTGTTCATGAAACAAGTTGCGACATTGGATAATATCTTGTCCGTCGACAGCATTAACTTCGTGAGTTCGATCATTCACATATTTTGCCTCGAAGTGTCTTCATCAAGCCGTGTTAGCCGGGAAATATTGTCTCTTCTTGGTTCGAGGACCCGTCAACGGTCGGCAGGCCGAGACATACCATCCAGGTAACGAATCATAGGAAAAGCCATCCCATATGAATATAATCATATCGTAGATTTCGTGCCATGCACCCACTCCGAGACACATGGAGCTCTTGAAAATCCAGTACATGGATAGAGGCGCACTTGGCCAAGTTCTGTGGTGCACCACGAAACTAGATCGCTCGAATTGCTGCGTAGGCATAGAGTTTGAGAAAGTAGGTCCTTTTTTTTTTTTTTTTTTTTTTTTTTTTTGCTGGTGTATTTGAGTTGACGTCTCTGGCAAGGCTTACGAGTTGTGGGCTGTGTTCCTCCTGATACAGAGACCCAATTGCCTTCAGAGGATCGGCCCCGGGTACACATGTGATCTCGAGTGTGACGGAGTGTGTCCATTCTGCGGTGAAGTGCGCGAGCGGAAGACGGAGACAAGCGAATAATACCGTTTGATATTGCCTGTTATACCTACTGCCTGAAACTGTTCCGTTCAGCGCTCTCCTGAACTTTCTTGAGGGTCAATATTCTGCGGTGAAGTGCGCGGGCGGAAGACGGAGACAAGCGAAGAATACCGTTTGATATTGCCTGTTATACCTACTGCCTGAAACCGTTCCGTTCAGCGCTCTCCTGAACTTTCTTGAGGGTCAATATCCATTTCCGCTCTCACAGCCCAATTTCGGCATTATTAACTTTTATCGGGTGCTCGGAAGTGCCGAGCGCTCGGGGCCGCCGAGCGATCGGCAACACCGATCGGTCAATGCGCGAACATTCTCATCGGCGGTTGCGAGTGCGGATCAAATTGATCATCGTCAGCATGACCTCACTCAGCGAACTCCTGAGTGCCGGATGGTCCCGCCTTTGGTTTTAATCTCACCAGCAGCATCGGTTGCCTTCCTCTCGGAGGCCGACCTCACCCTACTCTCTCGGACTGTTACCCTGGTGTCTGTTAAACGGACGGCACGGATGATGGGAACTCTTGGCTACTCTAGATTCGGCGACAGCATTTGTGGCGGTGAGCACCTCGGGGTTTACGCTTTGTACTTTTGGCCAACATAACACAGAAGAGGACTGGCCGGAACCGCCGCTATCTGTATACAACTACGCTGCGGTGCGGATTCTGGAAGGAAGGCCGTACGACGAGCACTGGCGGGCTGTATTGTCGACAATGAACGTGGTGTCTCTGTACAGGCTTTCCTTGACGTCTAGGGCCTCATTCTCTGTCGTAATGGCGCATGTTCGCGCCGCTCAACCGCCCTCTGGGTCCGTGGATGAGAGTGAGGACTTTTCCGTTGATATTATGGACCGGCAGCTAACGACTATCTTGGGCATCTATCCAGATCTCGCCGGTGGTCCCTCAGATTCTTTGTCTCAGCTCCCAGTGGAACTGTTTGGACTCATACTCCCGAACTTGAACCGAACAGACCGAACAGCGCTCTCATTGGCATCTAGGAAGTTTTCCGCGCTGGTTTGTCGTGAACTTCAGGCCGGGGTCAACCGCGTTCTCGCACGCTTCGGCTTATGCCACGCGGAGATTCGATTTATGCAATCTGCGACCATGACTGTGATCTGCGGCCAATGTATCTCCCATCTGTTGGACTATAACGTGCAGCCCGAGACTCTCGAATTTCGCTCGCCAAAAGTGACGTATCATTCAGTATTGCGCTTCTTCGCGTTTTCGACCGGCTGCGATGGATTCCCAGCTCTTTTCAACAATCTTAACATTCCAGAAGGCTATAACGATAGTACGAAATTTGCTGGATCCCCAACTAGCACCAACTTCATCCGCGTCGCGCGGTCTATCACAAACAGCGCGTTAGACGGTGTAACGTATTCCCCCTTCAGTCACCTCTTCGGCGCGGTTACACACTACGGCGTGTGGTTTGCCTATCCAGAAACCAGCATGACCAACGTCACCCTACCCAACAAAAATTGCATCGACTTCGACGATCCGCGGACCGAAGATCGAGTCGTAACATGCTTCAATCATTTCCAATCGCACTTCCGCCTTCACTTCCAACTAGATAAGGAACATTGTTGCGGGGTCTCTTGGGAATGCCCAATGACCGCTCGCAGCACCGCCGACGAAGGCTGTCTCTCCCTCTTTTTCCCGGGTCTACCCATGGGGTCCAATATTCAACCAGACACAGTATATCCGACCGCCGACGCGATGACATGGTCTCTAGGTGGACGGGTCTGTCCGCGCGGTGGAGCTCACTTGGTTCAGAAGAATGGAGTTGGCCAGCTAAGGCAGAGGTTTGATTCGTGTACGTGTATCTTCAGCCTCCATCTACTGTGACTCACCTCACTTCAGACGAGAAATGGAGATTAATGCTCGTTCGTTGCTTAAGATAGACCCGATCATTGGTGTACGTGTATGTTTGTCGTAATCCCCGTCCGTAAAATTCTGCAAATTCAAAGCACGTGTCTGTTCCCCCTGTATTGACATGTCCGAAATGCACATTATTTCTCTGGCCCTTCCGTGCCGTGTAAATCTACTTACCTACCTAGCTACCCATAGTCTGGTAACTGCAATGAAGAGCCGGCATATGATCTGTTAACCTTGTTCGATGCGGCATTGAAAAATATCCGCGCCTTCTTGATTCAGAAAGGCGGTCATTGGACCTACGTAAGTCGCACTTTCTCCACGTTATCTCGCTCGCTAGAGTTCGGTCGACGAAGGATCACGCTGTGTCTTTATCACCTCAAAGCGGTTAGAATGCAGAAGGGATATAGGCTCGTGATATGGCTGCGATTACCCGAGGACACCGCTTCCAACGCGCGCGATCTGTTCACCGAAAAATGGTGGCAGCTTGGGTCTGATCGACCCAGTGACTTTTAGGAGTGAGTACCCCTGTGCTTTCACCTGCTCTTGTTCTCTCCCATCGTTCGCGATGTTCACTGTGCTGTCCAGGATTCGGCTCGTTGGCATTCGCTCTCTGGCCTTCGCGCAGTATCAAGAAGACTTCTTCGCAACCCGAGAGGCATCTTACCAGGGCGCCGATTTCTACACTTTCAAGGACGTTCATGAGTGGAATCACATAGAGACTGCGTGCAGGGAGCGTACTGAGCGTTTCATGCCTTTGCTGTTCGGGGAGATCAAAAGCATATGTGAACTGGTAAGTAAATTGGGACTCCTTGTGCATGTTCATCGCTGATTTAGGCAGCCAGGAGACAAATTTGCGATCTGGCTTGGATGCCCCGAGTATGCCACTTGTAACGCGCGCGACCTGTTCGCCAGGCAGGTGACGGGATTGGAACGTATACTGGAAGTCGACAATGTGGATTTTGTAAGACTTCATTGCGTTGCCTTTTCTAAGTGAGTTTATGAATCGGATTTTTTGAAGCCTGGGCAATTAACGTCATCCTGGTTCTCAGATCCACCAGTTGGGTACTTGAGTAATCGGGTCTTTCGGGTGCGTGGGGATGTGATACGACTTTGAATAAACTCGAAGACACGTAAAAGGTGATATGCAACGCGAATTCAGAGGGGATCAAGGAGGTGCTGGATGATTACTCCGATCACGGGACGCAGAAGACACTGTTTTGCTGCCGCGTGGCTGTCGACCGATACAACTGGGAGAAGGGGGGCGAATACGCGAAGGTGTGTCCCTTGTTTTGCTTATCGCTGTCGCGGCGGTCCACCAATGTCTTTGGTTAGACTTACGAGATGAGGGCGGTATCGATCAAGACTCCGATCGAGCCTCTGGATATAGTGGGCAACGGATACGAGTGCGACATGCCTTCGGGCGGCGAGGCGTGCCCGTATTGCGGAGAACGAAGTGCGTGAGGTTGGCTTTCGGGGGAGAGTAGCATTATTTGTCACGCCTAATTTAATTGTAAAGCGGTCGGTGCGTAGTGCAAAAGGGAGGATAGCGGGCATTGCCGCGGCACGCGGGCTACCCAGATTATCTCTTACGGCCTTGCAAGGCACTGCATCGCCTTGCAGCCAAATTTAGAAATTTCCGGTGACGTGACCGCCGAGTGACTGCCGGAAAATTACCTAATTCCGAGGTAGCGCCGCGTCGTCTCTCTTGCCACCTCGCCCATCTCGCCGGCTTTGGGTGGGATATCCCTGTGAGCTCCGAGTACCTTCTCTGTCTACCATCCCGCTAATTGGCCTCAGGCATGGCCAACCTTATTCGAAGCGCCAAGTCCGGCAGCGACTGGACGGAGAACGACCTCGCCGCCTACCATATTTGTATCGTGTATCAGGACGCAGCCACATTTTTCCAAATCCCGGGTCCCGGCCTCCCTCCCCTCGTCGTACGGCACCCAGCTGTCTTGAGTCTTTCCTGCCCAGCAACCGCTTCCGATGAAGATGTCTACCATTTCCTTCGGACCTTGGATCTGGCCATGTTGCCGTCTGACGCAGAGGAATCTGCTGTCGACGACTTCGCGGTCCTGCTCTTGAAGGAACTTGGGTATGTGCCGATTGGAAGGATTCTCAGAACGAGAAAATATATCCCGCTCGTCATTTGCGGGGAGAATAGACCCGCCAAAACGGATGTGTGTATCATCGACGATGGCGGGATTCTACTTTTAGTGCAGGAAGACAAACAGCAGGCAGAAGGAGGAAACCCCGTCCCTCAGCTGGTCGCTGAGGCAATCACCGCCTTCTATTCCAACAACGTGAATAGGGAGCAGACGCTCGGTTTACCTCCACTTCCCTCGAAGGTCGTCCCCGGCATAACGATGAAGGGCTCCGCTCCAATTTTTTTCAAGGTGCCGGTTAGTAAAGAACTCGTCGCGGCTGTCATCGGGGGTGTATATCCTGCCACGGAGACGATCGTATATGCCCATCTACCCCTTATCCCCAGACCCGTTGAACACTGGAACGAGGGCATGAAGCCATTGGACAATAGATTGATCATCATGTCTTGCTACGAGGCGTTCAAGCAGTTTGTGAACTAGCCAGGGGCGTGGCGCACGACATCTCCAAGTGCCTTGCACAGGGGGCAAACATAGCCGCACCTGTCATAAGCGCATCTGACGCGCATGCACGACGTCTTCGCTGCGTCCTTGCTGTGTCTTTGCCCTTAAGCTTAGGTAATTCAACTTTTCCTCTGCGTGAGTTCGAATCCGTGAAAGGTCATCTTTTCATTCTTCAATCTTTAGTGCCCAAGCTACAAATTTAAATGGCTTTAGGCCAAAGAAATGAACCTGTGACTTTGTGTGCTCCAACTGTGCATAATGAAGGCTCAGCAACTGGCAACAGAAGTTTATAAATTAGTTTGAATCTGCCAATGTACCTATTTGCAATCTCATGAGCATTTGTGAATCAATTTCTATGTTCCCCAGTTCCATGATTCCATGAAACCTTGAGAACCCTTCCCAATGCCTGATGCTGTTACTTCTGTCTGGCAGTTATCTCGGTTGATTGCCCCGAGTTCACGGAAATTGCAGAGTGTTTGCAGGCCCAAGATTCCAGATGAGAAGTGGTGACAAGTTGTGCTAGTTTCAGGTTTTGGGCCCATTTCCTGGGGTGCACCTAGTGCTTTGTGGGTATCAAACCATGACAATTCTTGTGCAGAAGATTTGTTAATATTCCAAGTCTATGTCAGACCACTTTCACAGGATATACTGGGAATGGTTATACAGTGTGTGTGACCCTTTCATGATTCTGAGCAGCCCTAATATGATTTTTTGCTGTTGAAATTATCACTCATTTGAAGACCAGCATCCTCCATCTGTTCATGCAGATTAGATGGTCTGTGTCTATCATATCAATCACTCGGCATGTAAGGGATGGACGGCACACATCCCCTGAGCTTACAATGAACTGCAGAAGACATAGAATCCGAGCAGTTATACATTCCCAGATTGTAAAAGTCTGAAATATAAAAGATGACTTTCGACAGATTTGAACTCAGGTAGCGAAAAAATTGAATTACATAAGCTTCATGGCAAAGACGCGGCAAGGACGCAGCAAAGACGTCGCGCATGCGCGTCGGATGCGGTTATGACAAGTGCATCTATGTTTGCCCCCAGTGTCTTGTCTTGATGAACGTCCGCAGCAGCGTCATGTTGTTTCTGTTCTCGACATGTTATTGTCTTCAATCGTCCCTTGACCCCTGCATTGGGCTTTCAGTGAAGCTTGATCCCTGCTTTGCGAGTGACCCCGATATGTCCTATGTCGTCGTATATTCCCCTGCTTGTTGTCTCGATCCATGTACTTGTACTTTTGTGACACTTATCGCTTTGCAACGAATCATTGACGCATACGTCCTGTGTCATATAGTCCCCTATCATTCGCGCTTGTTTCTATCCTGCCATGTCGAGCAGTTCGATTTTGGATCTGTCGTTCCTGCTTCTTCGGTCTTGGCGGGGCTTGTCGGCTAGTTGTATATAAATGGGCCATGTGCCATCGGAAATTCCACAGGTTGAAAGCCCAGCTTCGATTCAACGACTATCTACTCGAAGGTCTTCGGGCATATATTCTGTCAGTGAATGGGATACTTTGAGACTGATTTTCATAAACATCCGCCACTCATTCTACGCGTGCCACTCATGAACTGCGCAACTCTCCATGACATGACCGCATCGATTTTTTTGAATACACAAATAGATGACCATTACCTAGAGCGAAAATTTAATTTTAGTTCAACTTAGACTTTGGCCAGCTCATATTCTTCTCAAGTGCCCTAGGGAATATGTCGAGTACGTTTGAAGTGGAGGTTGCCTAAACCAGTCCTAAACCTCCCGACATCGTGTTCTAGATCTCGTCTGGACCTCCATTTATGGAATAGAAAACGCTCGTAATTTTCCTTCGGTCCTAAAATTCCCACCACGCACCAAACTACCTCCGACTTCAACGTTATTACGATGGCCACCAATTAAGGCTCCAACTATTTGATTTTAGTTTGAAGGGCCAAGCAAACTAAAACGGAAACGGTTTTGATATCGTTTGAAACCGTTTTAAAACAGTTTTTTCCGCAAAGGCTTGGTTATTGTTATCTGTAAGTACATTTTTGTTCTTAGCCGATGAATAGCACAACACCGTAAGGGGACTTGCGTTTGAGAGGCGCATCGGGAAGAAAGTGTTTCCAGCGCGCCGAGGTAGGTTTTTGTTTTTAGCCGATGAATAAGGTAGCACATCGCGACCGGATGAGGATTTGCGATTGTAGGACGTATTCGGGAAGAGTGCCATTCCCCGGTCTGCATGCGTTGAAACGGGCAAGATGCGCTAACAGTGAAAATGGGCTAAATAAGCTCTGAATGCAGGCTAGCTGAACACTAACACACCACACACAAAACCTATCACAACACCAAATCCCCTACTTATACTTCACTAAGACTAAGCACATCTTCCTCAGTGAGTTCGGGTCCGAGCCGTAGTATGCGACTACTGGTTTGGATTCCTAGCACAACGAGAATTGAATTATGGCCTCAACTATCCCAACTAAACAAACACCACACTCTTTGCTAGCTACCCTTGACGTTCCGAAACAAGACTTCCCAAGGTTGGGATGTACAGGTTTGGGGGCAATAAGGATGTTTACTAGGCGGGACGCACAAAAGTGCAGTCGTCCTAGGCGAGGTAAATGAAGTGTCTATCTGAAAACTCCCAATAACGGGCTATGCTGCTTCTTCCGCACTTCCTCTATGGCTTGGCTAGCTAGCAGCTAACGACCGACTTAGACTCCTCTAAATCCAAGCTCTTTTCTGTTACACTTGGGCTTATTAAGGACCCCGAGTATTCTCTTAGCTCAACTAGTCGGTCAGTGAATCGACTGGCAGTTCTACCAAAGTGCTGTGCTGGGCTTGGTCCGTTTTACGGGAGGCGTTTCCTGGTCACCCAATGCGTAGCTACCACTGAAGTCCACCCCAAAGCTAGCCGCAACTCTCAAACTTAAACTCTTGTGCTCTCGGTCCTGATTTATACGTGGAGAATGGCGCCGCTCACAACATCCCAACGCGAAGCTTCGGCTTATTGGTTCACACAGTTACTTCTGGATCCAACAAACAACGCTGTGATTTCTATAGACTGGTTTACAACAGAGAAGGTACTTTATCTCCGCTTCGACTGGCCTGAGCACACCTTTATCGACTATGCGATGAGCGGGGCATGAACTGGCCTCTAGCTGTATTTTATGAGGCTTTATATACTTGTCAGCGACGGCACTTTAGGTCAGCCTGACTGCTGCGGAGCCAAACACAGCCATCGTCCCAGCGCGGGTGTTGAGGGGAATCTGTCAGCGTCTCCATAGCGGGTGACCGCCTGCCTAGGATCCGTACAAGTTGAACCGTGGGAAGAACCCGAACGATGCATGCCCAGCGTGTCACGCAGGAAGAACCCGGTCCATAGTCACTGTTGTGTACCGAGCCGCGGGGAAAAGGGATAGTGGAACAGTCGGCCGGAGTCGTACAAGATACTCCGGAATAACCAGGGTGCCCGAAAGTGGGCCGGAGTAACCGGAGTCAACAGAGGGGATCGGTGGAGCTGCTTGACACAACACCACTGAGGCGCAGGGTGAGCGTTGTGATGCGGACTGCGGTTCCGTGAGATGTCTGACCAGTGAATTGGTTTCAGGCAAGTACACGAAGGCGATTCGTCCTCTAGAGGGAAATTACTCTGTCGCGGAGAAACCACCTGCTAATCCCAACTAAAGGTACCTGTTAGACCACATATAGTCCCCCTAAATGTGGTCCAACAAGACCCCCTCCCCTGCTATGTCCCCGCTATGGGCACACTATGGTGACTTGGGGGGGACTCAGAGGGACCCAGGGGGACCAAGAGGGGACCAGAGGGACCGTCACCCTGTGGGAGGGGGGACAGGTAGTTTTCTGGCAGTGTGAGGGGACAAGGCCGACTTGGGTGCTCACCGACACCAGGTGTTGGCGGTGGGGGGACAGGGGGGACATGGGTAACCATTGTCGTGGTGTGGGGACAAGGGGGAACATATGTGATGTATACCGGTGGTGTAGGGACAGGGGACATGTTTGATGCATACCTGTGGTGTGGGGACAAGGGGGACATATTTGAGGCATTGGGCGGTGTGGGGACAGGATCACTTTAGGGGGACGTTACCACGACGTATTGACGGTGCGGGGACACAAAACAGTCTTATCCAAGTACATGGACATGATAGACTACGAGGACAGCGGGTAGACTGGAGGGACACCATGACACCTGCTAATCCCACATAACAGGTTGTATAAGACCACAATTTGGAAACTCACAGGGGGCACCGGGGAGAAACACAAAGAGAGGGAACAGAAACCAACAAGAACAGTGTACAGTCAGATTGCTCATAACGCATAAGCTCGGTGGACCCCTGAGGGCATTCATTATGAGCAATATGCACTGCGAGGTATGTTACACCATGTGATTTTGTGACATCAGTAAATTTATTTTCAAGAAATAATATTTTTGAGGTGTAAAGTCAATTTTACCGTGCTTAAATGGTCCCGAGGGAACCCCGGGCATTCTATGGGTACTGACACCAGCTCTAAAACTTCTCAACATGCTCACGTGGACACCTAAACTTTAATCCTACTTGAGTTGCAAATTGTGTATTTTGCTATGAGCAATCTGACTGTACATATATGTGAGCACCAGAGGTGTACAAGACAGCAATATAAGTAATGGTCACAGTGACATGATGTGTAAGTAAGTGGCAGACTTACACAATTGTCCGCCCTCATTGTGGTCCTAGTAAGACCTCCACCAGCCAATGTCCCCCTTCATAAAACCTAGGGGGACAGGTCTACCCTTCCAGACGAGCTAAAGGGTACATGTCCTGGTGGGAGGGTACACTTAGACACCGAGGGGGACACCTCCAGTTGAGGGTGGACAACTAGGTAATGAATCGGGGGTGGGGGGACACCAGATGTCATGGGTAGACACGTCAGTATTTTATCGGTCGCCTGTATTGGGGTGCTATAGCCGCCCCTGTTGGACTGTAATTGATGCCTGGTTGCTTTAAATGCCAATATTGGTTGAAAAAGAGCTGGCTCTGGGAAAGTATTTTGCATTTTGCGGCCCAGCGGGGGCACTGGTTAAAAGATGATATGAACGACTCTTGTAGCCCTCAATGAGCTCTACAAGATGGGTATTGGGATCAAGGGTTTGCCCATGACTTTCCTTTTTGGGACACTACCCGCTTCTCATCCCAGAAAGGAAACTTTCGCTCTCTAGCCCATAATTGAACCTTTTTGGATGGTATAACTGTGTATTGACGTTATTAGAGGTGCCTTGCAGCCAACTGGAGCACAGTAGAGCCTATTATAGTCCATTAATGGGGTGAAAATGGCAAACATTGATCAATCATATTCTGGCCACAATACCTTGGGGATATACTAATGAGGATGGTTTTTTAAATGTGTCCACTTGTTCCCCTAGGCTGCAAGGACACCCTCCAGGTCATATATTAGATCCTGGTGATGAAGAACATCACAATTTGGCCATGCAAGGAAAACGCACTTTGTCCCTCTTATGCACTCCTCCATGATGTAATATATCCCAAAACATACCTTTAGGGACTGGTTCATATATTTGTATTGGCAAGGTGAGAAATTATCACCTAGGGAAGCCTATACCTCATGGTTTGAGGTGATTTTGTTTTAGATTCTTGTTCACCATATTCACCATGCCACAGGGCCATAGATGATGTTCTAAAGGTTCCTACTAACTCTCCTGAGCTATATGAACAGTTTTAGGCCAAACGGCTGGCCAACACATGATGTAAAAGTCGAAAATGAAAAATAACATATTTTGATCATTTCATATATAGGGCACCAAGGAGACCATATTGAGGGGAATAAACAATGGGAATGAGATCAGACAGTATAATTACTCTAGATTATGCTTTATTTCAACTGTTTTGGTGAAGTTTTGGCTGAATCCTGTTTCCGAGGAATTGAGTTCAAATGCAAACTTTTGGTCCATGTGCTGGCCATGGTTCAACACACCATTTGGTCAAATCTGGACCAAAACAGTTGAAATAAAGCATAATCTAGAGTAATTATACTGTCTGATCTCATTCCCATTGTTTATTCCCCTCAATATGGTCTCCTTGGTGCCCTATATATGAAATGATCAAAATATGTTATTTTTCATTTTCGACTTTTACATCATGTGTTGGCCAGCCGTTTGGCCTAAAACTGTTCATATAGCTCAGGAGAGTTAGTAGGAACCTTTAGAACATCATCTATGGCCCTGTGGCATGGTGAATATGGTGAACAAGAATCTAAAACAAAATCACCTCAAACCATGAGGTATAGGCTTCCCTAGGTGATAATTTCTCACCTTTCCAATACAAATATATGAACCAGTCCCTAAAGGTATGTTTTGGGATATATTACATCATGGAGGAGTGCATAAGAGGGACAAAGTGCGTTTTCCTTGCATGGCCAAATTGTGATGTTCTTCATCACCAGGATCTAATATATGACCTGGAGGGTGTCCTTGCAGCCTAGGGGAACAAGTGGACACATTTAAAAACCATCCTCATTAGTATATCCCCAAGGTATTGTGGCCAGAATATGATTGATCAATGTTTGCCATTTTCACCCCATTAATGGACTATAATAGGCTCTACTGTGCTCCAGTTGGCTGCAAGGCACCTCTAATAACGTCAATACACAGTTATACCATCCAAAAAGGTTCAATTATGGGCTAGAGAGCGAAAGTTTCCTTTCTGGGATGAGAAGCGGTAGTGTCCCAAAAAGGAAAGTCATGGGCAAACCCTTGATCCCAATACCCATCTTGTAGAGCTCATTGAGGGCTACAAGAGTCGTTCATATCATCTTTTAACCAGTGCCCCCGCTGGGCCGCAAAATGCAAAATACTTTCCCAGAGCCAGCTCTTTTTCAACCAATATTGGCATTTAAAGCAACCAGGCATCAATTACAGTCCAACAGGGGCGGCTATAGCACCCCAATACAGGCAATGACCGAAACCAACCCAATATGGACAACCATGATCAACGTGCAACTTCCTCTTCTTTGCTTTCTTTTATACAGCTTACAATACACGATGGACTGTACTGCAAATACGTGCCATGGACACTCCCCTACGATATGATATGTGCCATGGACACAACCACTTGGATACTCAGCGTTGTTGACTGTTTCTGAGAATAAAATATGTCCCCACCGTGACTATGTCTCCCGCAAGGTCTGAGAAGTGCGTTTACAGTCTAAAATGTCTACACTGTGACGATGACTGCGCTATATGTCTCCTCTGGGGTGCCAAGGTCTCCTCCACCCCCAAAATCACCCATTTAGTCCCCCATAGGCAGAGTATGTCCCCTCTACAGCGGTTAGCTACCCCATAGTGTCTCCTCCGCCCCCAAAATCACCCATTTAGTCCCCCATAGGCAGAGTATGTCCCCTCTACAGTGGTTAGCCACCCCATGGTGTCTCCTCCACCCCCGAAATCACCCATTTAGTCTCCCATGGGAGAAGTATGTCCCCCCACAGCGGTTAGCCACCGCTAGTGTCTCCAATACTCCAAATAGCTACCCCTATCATAGACATATGGCCTCCTTGGCCCTCATTGTCTCCTCCCTGCCTACCCTGCCTACCCACTGTAATTTGTGGTGACTTGTTGGCCCTAGCGAATCTAATTTAGACCTATCTTAGGGGGGACAAAACAGGTCTAACTTAGATACTTTTACGGTATTAGCAGGTGTATTTAGTCTACCAAGTGGGTAATGTCCCCGCACCACCAATATGTCCCCCTAGGATGATCCCGTCCCTGCACCGTCAATATGTCGTGGTCATGTCCCCCTAGAGTGATCCTGTCCCCACACCGCCCGATACCTCAAACATGTCCCCCTTGTCCCTACACCACGACAGTGCTTGCCCATGTCCCCCCTGTCCCCCCACCGCCAACACCTGGTGTCGGTGAGCACCTCAAGTTGGCTTTGTCCCCTCACACCGCCAGAAAACTACCTGTCCCCCCTCCCACAGGGTGACGGTCCCTCTGGTCCCCCCCTGGTCCCCCTGGGTCCCTCTGAGTCCCCCCCAAGTCACCATAGTGTGCCCATAGCGGGGACATAGCAGGGGAGGGGGTCTTGTTGGACCACATTTAGGGGGACTATATGTGGTCTAACAGGTACCTTTAGTTGGGATTAGCAGGTGGGAGAAACGTAGCTACTCGTACGCTACGGAAGGTTTATAAAATTGTGGTGGTGGTGGTGAGATGGTACAATCCGTTTCCGTGAGGATTAGGATGAGAGCGCTAGGTTCCTCGAGGTTTTTAGTTCCTTGTTGGGGGCTAGCCTTCCAGGAAAGCCGCGGTTGGAGGCCGCTCTACACTTGCGCGAAGGAGTAGAGCTTCGCAATGCGAGCGTCGATCCGAACCGGGAGACCTGGGTGATATGGGGGTTTCTCTTTTCTCCCTGCCTCGTATTACTCGGGCAAGCAGTGTCTTTAAAACGTGGGTTTTAACACAGCGCGAGTGGGCTATAGCTCTTTTCCTCCGTAGCCTGTTTTCTTCCTGTGCTTGTGTGAACGCGCAACGGATGAGGTTCCGTGACGAGTGTGGTGAAGTTGTGTTTCGAATGAAATGGTGGAGTGGTTATAGTCTTCACGGATAAGCCTTCCGTGAAGATGGGGAGTGGTGCCCTGCGCACGGATCTGCGTTTGAGCCTCCAATACAACAGTTGCACGCAGCTAAGTAGGGGCTGCTGGCTGTTTAGAAGTACGCGCTTTTCATCGACTGCGCCGTGACCAACGCCTTTGTATTCAACAATTTCCTCCCGACCCGTTTTTACGGAGTCGAAGGGACCTTTAGAAAGGGTTCCTTGGTGAACCTTCAATCCAAGTGACCTATTTAGCTAGCCCCACGGAAGACGGCGTAGCCTGAGCTATTATGTGTATATGAGAGAGACAACTCCGCCCCATAAGGCTGGGGGGAGGGTAGCTTAGGTGTGAGCAGTGGGGGATCACAAGATGATATTCCTTGGTAAATACATCTGGCTTTTATACGTATTCCCACCCGATTACCGCGCGTGAACTTCTCCGTGAAGCCTCCGTTGTATTGCCCTTCCTTGGATCCTCACATGCCCTCCGCGAAGTTCGACTCCCATGTTCTCCGTTAAGTTGACGGACGCGCCTTCCGTTAGGCTCGACGGAAACCTGCCCCACAACCTTTACGTTTGCCCGATCCCGTCGCTTCGCATGTCCCTGTAGCGATCTGTAAGTCGTCCGTGAATATGTCCGTGTGGCACTCCTTGATATTTGCTGGTTGTTTGAGGTATAGGCCTGGTGGCGTAACGGTAACGCGCGCATTTGCAGTCGACTCTCCACGATATTACAATTGCGAGTCCCTCGTTCGATTCGAGGTCAAGCCGTGTTCGCTTTTTCCCACGCTCCGTAGGTGTATTTTTCCGTCACGGAAAGAGCGTGCGCAAGTATTCGACCGTGAGTGATTCCGTGGGTTTGGCAGTATAGGCCCGGTGGCGTAACTGGTAACGCGCGCATTGTCGGTTCCTCGCAATATTGCACTATCTGCGAGTCCCTCGTTCGATTCGAGGTCGGGCCTTTATTCGCTTTTTCCCGCTTTTTCCCACGCTCCGTAGGTGTATTTTTCCGTCACGGAGAGAGCGTGCGCCAGTATTCGACCGTGAGTGATTCCGTGGGTGTCGATTGTTGTTTCATGACTATTTGCAGTATAGGCCCGGTGGCGTAACTGGTAACGCGCGCATTTGTAGTACTTCTCTTCACAATATTGCGTAATTGCGAGTCCCTCGTTCGATTCGAGGTCGGGCCTTTGTTGGCAATTTTGCTACCTTTTTTCCGCGAGCGTTCCGTAGTCGTGTTCCGTAGTGCGTGTGTTCCGTTGCAGTGTGTTACCTTTCCGTCCGCGCAGAGAGCGTCCGCCAGGTCAGTTTTCAACCGTGGGAAAACCCTCCGTGACAGCCGTAGCATGCCGTGTGGTCTCTGAGGCTTATCGTGATTTCCTCCGTGAGTCGTTTCGTTACTGATTTCCGCCGCGCTTGAGCGTATCACAAAGTGATAGCTCACAGCGTGTACTGCCAGGTATCGTCTAGAGGAAGAGGAAGGGTTTGGGGGAAGAGAGGAGCGACCGATACCACTCCGGAAGGGGGGAAGCGACGTTTATTGAACTACTGAAGAACAGGGAGTATGCTAGCTGATTAAATAGTGTTGGAACCTAATTTAGTGTAAAGGAGATAAGGGAGAAACATGTGGACAAGCATATGGCTGAAAGAATAGGAAGTACATAAGCGGTAAGAGAAGTTCGACCTGTATCAGTATTGATCTTGGGAAATGAAACATGAGGTGATGAAATCTGCCATGAGGCGATGGAAGGCAAGAGGGAACATGTGGAGAGGTCGTTACCCCTTAATACCAGCCACGACTGACCGTGAGAAGTCATTCCAATACTAATACCAGGATTCCGGGTGGCTCCGGTTTTCCGGTGTGTAATGTTGCCGCGACTCGAAAAGTCGAGTCACGACTCGGCAAGTCGACTTTAAACGCTGATCAACTCGACTTGACTCGACTTCCCGTCCAAGAGTCACTCGAAGTCGACTCAAGTCGACTCGAGTCGATGGAGTCGGAGTTTTTTTGAATATTCTCCGCAGAAAGGTACATTGTGGTTAGAAAGTGCTGTGGGGCGCCCTGTAGCTCCCTAAAGTGTTCTCAACTATTTCTGAGCCATGTTTACCATTACCGGTGCCTTCCCATAGAAGTGATGGGACATCAACATTTAATCTTTCGACTTCAACATCGCATTTTGTCAACTTAAGGACATTGAACTTCACGAAGTGGATTTCAGAGCATTCTATACCTCTTCCCAATGCTGCTGAAATACTTTTGAGGTATGTTGATCGCTACCGAAGCTTCTTCACAATCCTCGCGACGAGTTGAAGAGAAATGATCGTTCAATGGGATTTCTAGATGTTCTCTCAACTTCTCTGAACTGTAGTTGATGAAACAGTGCCTGCAGTCCATAATGCCTAGAGCTTAGGCCTCCTACGTATGATTAATCCCTAGAGTGTAGGGGGCTCCGAATTCCACCGGATTTTCACCCGAATCCTAGACATGTGGAGAATAATAATATCACAATAATATTCTGTGGGCCAAGATTTTAGCATTGGGCCCATTCTGACCTAGGGCTACTGCCCGGGACTACCATGGGGTAGGTGCAGGTATGTTAATATTTCAACACCTACATACTAGGACTTAGCCGACCAGTATCAAAATATTTGCCTAGCCATGAAGCCAGGAATGAGCCGACCACCAGCAATAATATTGTTGCACCTTGGGCACTGTGTTCAGCTGATGGGTTCCATAATATTCTGAGCTCAGCATGATGGGACTTGGCCCATCAGCCCCCTGGGGGACCAAAATATTATTCATCTTCACAGTTTTGGGGTCGGCCGGCCACCAACAATAATATTATTTGACCTACATATTACTGTTGGGCAGATACTCTCAATAATTTTTTGAGCCCAGGAGACCGGGACTCAGCTGATCTATCTTTGAAGGACAATAATATTATTATACCTACTGACTTTAGCATCGGCTGACTAGTAAAATAATAATATTACATCTGGTGTCAGTGCTCGGCTGATGCTCCCGATAATACTTTATGCTTAGGAGAGTGAGGTTCAGCCCATCCATATTCTGGAAGCTATAATATTATCATTTAACACCCCTGGGTTCAGCTGACCACTGACAATAATATTGTCGCACCCGGTTACCACTGTTCGGCTGATCAGTGTAATAATATTTTGGGCCCAAAATAATGAGGGTTGGCTCATCGGTGTTTTCACAGGAAATAATATCATTGCACCTAGGAGTCCTGGGACCGGCTGACCACCATACAAATTATTATTTTGCCTGGGCACCTGTGTTCAGCTGATGATGTCCAACACTGTAGGGGTGGGGTCCCCCTTTAGTCCGGGAGACTAGAATATCATGATTTGCTCTGATATGCCTCCGAAATGAAATATTATTTCACCTGGCCCACTGGGTTGAGCCGCTCTGCACAGCCACTGATCGGATCAGTTCTACTCAACTCCTGAGTCCAAAAAAGGAAATTTTTAACATCACTAGCTTCTCAGCCTCAATTTGAGGTGCAATCATGTTTTCCTGCATTCTACATCCCAACCACAGCCCAAAGAGTTAATTTGTGAGAGAAATATACCCGACAACATTGCTTAATCACGGCCCACAGTGAGAACTATCACTCACACAAATAGCAGTGTTAAACCACATACCATGAGTTGTCTGTGGTCTAT
The DNA here is from genome assembly GCA_029233265.1 of Mycena alexandri. NCBI lineage: Eukaryota > Fungi > Basidiomycota > Agaricomycetes > Agaricales > Mycenaceae > Mycena > Mycena alexandri. The sequence goes on along the minus strand of JARJCM010000308.1, from coordinate 57,181 downwards.
GTATACCACCAACATCCATAGGGCTCTTTAATCTGGTATCCGCAACACTTGAGATGCGGTAAGAGTGGTGAAATAGTATGTTCTGCTGATATTGAGGTAACATGCTGTCTTGTAGTGGGTGCTTGGGCCCAGACTTAAGCTACATTACTATGTGGTGTAATTAGTATCTTCCCAGGCTCAAAAGATCCTTCAGTAACAACAAGAAGCAGAAAGAAAAGGCATTTGATGCTGCGGAGAAAGGCGGCCCGGCCGGCCCGGTATCCCGGGAATCGTGTAAAAGACCTCACTGAACATGTTGCGCTGGGGTTCAAGTGCCCAGGTATTTTTTTCTGGATACCTAGCAGATCCTTCAACCTCTGTGGCCTACAATCTCCATCAATAGCCTTCTTCACCTTGTGCAACACCTGTTTTTTTGCCGGAAGAACAGATTATGACTATCAACAATATTCACCTCCTTTGTCCCAAAAGGAAATTAAATTGAGGATAGTGGTTTATGGGCAGGTTTCAGATATTGTGCAGCCAGAACTTCTTTGAGGCTTCTGTACCAGTTTTGAAGGGCATGTCTTCTGATCTTCTGGCCCTTATAGAAAGCTACCAGGTGAACAACCGAAGTTTTTACACCTCATTTTCAGCCCACACTCATCAAAATGTTGTGAATATCATCCCCATCTTTACAATACCATGTGTATAAAGCCTGAAACCTTGATCATTCAAAAGGTAAGGGATTGTGACTCATTTCAGTTGGTACATACTCAGATTTCAATGGTGTGACCAGTTGATCAGTGTGACACCTTCCTAAAAAGGTAATGGCTGTTTGCGCTATATCTTGGCACTGAATTGTGTACTGCATCTCGGATGCTCCGGGTATAGAAGGGGTACACCATGTGTACTCTATTGAGGTGTAGATGTAGTGGTCTGGGTCATAATCGGCCCTGTTTATCAGCTGAGAACTGAAGTAAGTGACAGCACAAAATCTTGGGATGTAATGGAGGGCTTCTTTCCTCCTCGTGTATTATACATCACCATGTATACATCTTACTATAGCAGAGGGTATCAGTGTGCTGCTATCCTTTGGTAACTCTCTGCAAATTCTTGAGTATATTCATTCCTGGATCAATCAGCTTGTGGGATGTGAAGGAGCTGAGAGTGACTGTTTCTTTGGTGCTCTAAAATTCACGTATACCTGTCGGTATATCATATGTGAAATACTCGGAAATCTAGGAGATTTTTTCATTTGACTGAATTCCGCCAAATCCTAAACTTTTCCAAGGAAGACTGAGCACCACCTTCAGTCCTTCAGCATGGATGCTCCTCAAATTTTGGTAAAGTCTTTGCATACATCTCAGCAAACTTTCCACTCTGTTTAGTTTGTGTTCCTGGGCTCACATTCCCTTCATTTCACTGTTGAACACTGGCCTTGGTCATAAATCTGTTCTTCCGGCAAAAAAACAGGTGTTGCACAAGGTGAAGAAGGCTATTGATGGAGATTGTAGGCCACAGAGGTTGAAGGATCTGCTAGGTATCCAGAAAAAAATACCTGGGCACTTGAACCCCAGCGCAACATGTTCAGTGAGGTCTTTTACACGATTCCCGGGATACCGGGCCGGCCGGGCCGCCTTTCTCCGCAGCATCAAATGCCTTTTCTTTCTGCTTCTTGTTGTTACTGAAGGATCTTTTGAGCCTGGGAAGATACTAATTACACCACATAGTAATGTAGCTTAAGTCTGGGCCCAAGCACCCACTACAAGACAGCATGTTACCTCAATATCAGCAGAACATACTATTTCACCACTCTTACCGCATCTCAAGTGTTGCGGATACCAGATTAAAGAGCCCTATGGATGTTGGTGGTATACATAGACCACAGACAACTCATGGTATGTGGTTTAACACTGCTATTTGTGTGAGTGATAGTTCTCACTGTGGGCCGTGATTAAGCAATGTTGTCGGGTATATTTCTCTCACAAATTAACTCTTTGGGCTGTGGTTGGGATGTAGGAATGCAGGAAAACATGATTGCACCTCAAATTGAGGCTGAGAAGCTAGTGATGTTAAAAATTTCCTTTTTTGGACTCAGGAGTTGAGTAGAACTGATCCGATCAGTGGCTGTGCAGAGCGGCTCAACCCAGTGGGCCAGGTGAAATAATATTTCATTTCGGAGGCATATCAGAGCAAATCATGATATTCTAGTCTCCCGGACTAAAGGGGGACCCCACCCCTACAGTGTTGGACATCATCAGCTGAACACAGGTGCCCAGGCAAAATAATAATTTGTATGGTGGTCAGCCGGTCCCAGGACTCCTAGGTGCAATGATATTATTTCCTGTGAAAACACCGATGAGCCAACCCTCATTATTTTGGGCCCAAAATATTATTACACTGATCAGCCGAACAGTGGTAACCGGGTGCGACAATATTATTGTCAGTGGTCAGCTGAACCCAGGGGTGTTAAATGATAATATTATAGCTTCCAGAATATGGATGGGCTGAACCTCACTCTCCTAAGCATAAAGTATTATCAGGAGCATCAGCCGAGCACTGACACCAGATGTAATATTATTATTTTACTAGTCAGCCGATGCTAAAGTCAGTAGGTATAATAATATTATTGTCCTTCAAAGATAGATCAGCTGAGTCCCGGTCTCCTGGGCTCAAAAAAATTATTGAGAGTATCTGCCCAACAGTAATATGTAGGTCAAATAATATTATTGTTGGTGGCCGGCCGACCCCAAAAACTGTGAAGATGAATAATATTTTGGTCCCCCAGGGGGCTGATGGGCCAAGTCCCATCATGCTGAGCTCAGAATATTATGGAACCCATCAGCTGAACACAGTGCCCAAGGTGCAACAATATTATTGCTGGTGGTCGGCTCATTCCTGGCTTCATGGCTAGGCAAATATTTTGATACTGGTCGGCTAAGTCCTAGTATGTAGGAGATGAAATATTAACATACCTGCACCTACCCCATGGTAGTCCCGGGCAGTAGCCCAAGGTCAGAATGGGCCCAATGCTTCAGTCTTGGCCCACAGAATATTATTATTCCCCACATGCCTAGGATTCAGCCGAAAATCCGGCGGAATTCGGAGCCCCCTACACTCTAGGGATTAATCATACGTAGGGGGCCTAAGCTCTAGGGAATTATGGACTGCATATTGTGGATGAAAGGTACCTGATTGAATTTTGAGGTCGGCTCCAAGTCACTCGGAGTCGATGCAAGTCGACTTGGTTTGACTTGGGAGTCACACGAAGTCACATTTGTAACTCGACTCGACTCGACTTGAGCCGACTTGGCGAGTCGACTCGGAGTCTTGGAGTCGCGATTCGCGGCAACATTACCAGCGTGCACCGGAAAACACCGGAGTGGACCGGAGTGCCCGTAGAGAACCGGAGTGGTCTTGGGTGACGAAGACCATGGCCCAGGGGGGTGGTTGCATGGATATAACAGTCACTGCATGTACTCGCCTGACCGGGTTATTGCCGGGTTTGTTCAACAAGAGAGATCCGAAGACAGGAAGTGTCCGATTTGAGTGTTCTCGGACACATGTAACTCCAGACCGAAAATACGAGTGTTCCAGGATGTCGTGGTGTTGTGTTCAATGATGGGCGCTATGCCTCCTGCCCATGCAGCCCTCTGCCGGATAACATCCTGAGGTTGTGCCTCGCTAATCCGTATGGACGCGAGTGGTGAGGACATGTTCCGATACCAAACCACTAAGCCCTTAGGCCGTGGCAACCAATCATAGAGGTCAGGGGTTGTTATATCGCTGAGCCAAGAGGGAAGGAATATCCGACCATATGACCGGAGCCGGGCTAAGCCGCGAACCGGAGATGAACGGATGTCTAGATCAGCCACTTCTCGGAACACCACAACTCAGCTAGGGTGACCGACTGACTGGCCTCGGGCTGCAAGATGGGGAAGTGTCCTATGCCAAGGTCCGAGTCGTACGAGCTCGAAGATGGCGACGGGACAGGGATAGCCTGGACTGGAGACACAAGAGCATAACCGGTGTTTGTTGGGGTAGTCGTCCAGCGCAGTTTCGGTGTGAACCAGAATGGTTGACATGAAGATGGAGCAAACGCGGTGCGCCGGAGCGAACTAAAGGCATATCCAAGACGCGGGAGACAACCCGGGTGAAAACGGCGTGTTTGCAATGTGCTGCCATCTAGCTACATTTTGCGTTTTTTAGAGCTAGCACATGACGAAGTCTGCTAGCTTCTATTAGGCACATTACTAGCTTCTCAGGGCTACAAACTAGCAATGGGAACTCTGTTCGGTGGTACAAAGGAGAGTCAGAGTGAGCTCCGGCTGCTGGCTGTAGTACGAGTTATAGTGCTAGGCGCGGTTTACAAGCGTTACACTAGGCGAGTACACACATCAAGGAGATAAACATACAGGTCTAGTACCTCAGAGTGTCAAGAATTCTATGAACGAGGACCAACGACTACACAGACGGAGCTTTGGTCGGAGCTAGCGCAGAGTAGGAACGAGCACGAGCAAGCTAGCAGGTGTAGGAAGGCAGCTAGTACCATAGCAGCTGGACAGACCCTGCTGAAGTCGATACAGTAGCGGCCGAAGTGGCGCTAGCTGAGACAATGCGAAGGGACCAACTATAGGGGTATAGGAGTATACCCACCAGCAGGTCAGGTGATGGACGCGACGCGATCCAAAGAGTCTAACGAAGACAAATAGCGGAAACAGTGAATCATGTTGAGATGGAGCAGTGGATGAACGCTAGGATGTTCAGTCCGTAAGATAGCAGGGTGGAATGGCGTGATTATGAGCAAGTTGCACCGGGAATAGTAGTTCCGGAGTGGAGTTGCACATGGAGAGTTGCTCGGGTGCAGACTAGCACGCTGAGAAAGGCAAATTATACCCGGTTTTGCTGTCGAGATGGTCAGATAGTTGACCAGCTAGGCAGGCCCAGCCAAGAATAGACCCGGCTCGTCTTCTGGAGGCGGTCGCATGACCAGAACATCGGCCTGTTTTACTCATTTCTCTTTACCTCATCATTTTCTCTCTGAACAGTATATAAAGCCTCATAAAATACCGCTAGAGACCAGTTCATGCCCCGCTCATCGCTCAGTCGATAAGGGTGTGCTCAGGCCAGTCAAAGCGGAGATAAAGTACCTTCTCTGTTGTAGTCCAGTCTATAAGAATCGCAGCATTGTTTGTTGGATCCAGAAGTAACTGTGTGAACCAATAAGTCGAAGCTTCGCGTTGGGGTTTGTGAGCGGTGCCATTCTCCACGTATAAATCAGGACCGAGAGCACAAGAGTTTAAGTTTGAGAGTTGCTGCTAGCTTTGTGGTGGACTTCAGTGGTAGCTACGCATTGGGTGACCAGGAAACGCCTCCCGTAAAACGGACCACGCCCGGCACAGCACTTTGGTAGAACTGCCAGTCAATTCATTGACCGACTAGTTGAGCTAAGAGAATACTCGGGGTCCTTAATAAGCCCAAGTGTAACAGAAAAGAGCTTGGATTCAGAGGAGTCTAAGTCGGCCGTTAGCTGCTAGCTAGCCAAGCCATAGAGGAAGTTGCAGAAGAAGCAGCATAGCCCATTATTGGGAGTTTTCAGATAGACACTTCATTTACCTCGCCTAGGACGACTGCACTTTGTGCGTCCGCCTAGTAAACATCCTTATCACCCCCAAACCTGTACATCCTAACCTTGGGAAGTCTTGTTTCGGAACGTCAAGGGTAGCTAGCGAATAGTGTGGTGTTTGTTTAGTTGGGATAGTTGAGGCCATAATTCAATTCTCGTTGTGCTAGGAATCCAAACCAGTAGTCGCATACTACGGCTCGGACCCGAACTCACTGAGGAAGACGCGCTTAGTCTTAGTGAAGTATAAGTAGGGGATTTGGTGTTGTGTTAGGTTTTGTGTGTGGTGTGTTAGTGTTCAACTAGCCCGCATTCAGAGCTTATTTAGCCCATTTTCACTGTTAGCGCATCTTGCCCGTTTCACCGGAGTTGAACCGCAGTTGTTAGTATGGCCGAGTGAGGACTCCGGAGTTGTGACCGGAAACCGGAGTGACCGGAGTGACCGGAGTCACAGCAGGGAACCAGAGGGGGACGGGAGCAAGGCCATAGAGAGGGAGACGTCGAGAAGCAATGACCAGAACCTCCAGAGACGATTGGCAACAGTCCATGAGAAGGAACCATGGAATAACATTTATTTTTCGGACAAGATGTAAAGTACCGGTATTTATACTAGGGAGAAATAATTAGCACAAAAGGGAATAAGTAACATGAGGCAATGTGAAGCAACATGAAACGAAGTGAACCACATGGAAGAAGACATTACCATGCGGCAGAAGATATGAAGTGAGAGTAAGGAATAAATGGGAAGTAAAGAAAGAGGAAAGGTGAGCATATGGTTTGATAGATGAACAGATGGATAGAAGAGTGATAAGATGTAAGTGCTATGACATCTGCCTTGAGGCAGATGAAGAAGCGATGGGGAATCATGGGAATGTGATGGAAGCGTGAAGCATATGAAAAGATAACAAGGAGAAGTGATGAGAGCGTTGAAACAATAGATGAGAAGTGATAAGGGATGCATAAATGGAAGAGGAGTTGATAAGGCATAATAGCGAACATTCCGGGGAAGAGTCTGATGACTCCGGTGACTCCGGGTAACTCCGGATTCCGGAGATATGTCCGGAGCGACTGGAACGAGAGGCAGGAGTGATGGGGCATAGATGAATAGCGCATAAGTGTACCAGATGTTGGACTGGTATGTTGGTAGTCGAGATGAACGAGTTCCAAGGTGCTGGTGTTAAGTGTTGGTGGTTTTGGGAGCTCTGGGTCGCCGGAGTGGACACAGTTGCAAGGAATCATTCCGGAGGACGTTGGCAGTCCTTTAGGAGTGTTCCAATGCATAGGGGCAGAGGTCCGAGACGACGTGGGTGAAGAGGAGCTGAACCAAGGAACGTGGAGGACCGGAGTTCAGAGTGATTACATAATCACAGTCCGGAATGTACCAAGGAGTGCGGAGGTGCCACAGCCTGTCTCACAGTGAAGGACCAGTGCGAAGTACAGGTGGAATGTTCAGGTAGAATGTTCTGGGGCGATATGGATGAACTGCAGTGAACCGGTCAGGGCTGGATGACTAGTCCAGAGGTTCCGGGATTAACCAGGATGACCGGAGGATGAACAAGGTGAGGAGTGAGGCCGGAGGTGGCCAAGATAAGGATGAAGTAATGAAAGCAAAGTGGGTAATAAGGTAGAAGTACTCAGCATTCCATGATTGGACGAGAGCTGTGTATTCCGGGATAGGTCCGGGAACAGGTGAACCGTTAATCAACCAGAGTGAGCTGGAGTGGTGCTGGAGTATTACCGGAGTGGAGCAGGGTCTGATGTAATGCGTGATTGTGTGTCCGGAGGTGACGGGAGCACGATCAGAGTTGGATTGAGTGCGACCAGGACCGATAATGGGGAAAAAATGAAAGACTGATTTGCACGGACATAACAGTATCCCCCCTTTACGTTCCTTGCCCTCAAGGGACTGAAGGACAGGGTGAGTAGAGGGACCCGTGGGTGTGGGAAGCCATAACAAAGACCGATTTGCACGGACATAACAGGGGTTTAAGATAGGAGCCAAGGGTTGCCAACGAGTCCACGACGAAGACCAAGATAGGAGGCAGAACCAGAGGCAACGAGAGAGACAGAAGCAAGACAAGCTTAAGTCACACACAAGTCCAATCAAGGCCAAAGTAAGGCCAGAGTATAGACGAGGTAGAATCTACTGTACAAGGAGATTCTACCACTACTTATATACTGTATAATAAAGGGGTCCGATCACAGGAACAACTATAGTCCTGACACCGATTGGCAATGTACATAAAGGGGTATGTCGTAGCGACATGTGGAGCTAGGGCACAATCCCTAGCGACACAAAGAAGTCAATATAAACCATTAACAAATGAAACCAAGGTGAAGCATGATCCCTGGCGACACAAAGGAGTCAATATAACCCATTGGCAATTGAAACCCGGGTGACAAATAATCCATGGCAACACAAAGGAGTCAATACAACCCATTGGCAATTGAAGCCAGGGGTAGAGTCTTGGCGATGCAAAGGGGTTGTGATGTGGTGATGAACCAGGGAATCCTATCTGTTGATCCCGGGTTATCCTATCTGTTGATCCCAGGTAATCCTATACATCAATCCCGGGTTATCCTGTCCACGGTAGGGAATAAGCCGGAAGCGTCCGGGTTATTCCAAAAAAGGAAAAGCAGTGCTGCTTTGCCTGAATGATGACAATACTGTTCAGAGAGAAAATGATGAGGGAAAGAGAAATGAGTAAAACGGGCCAATGTTCTGGTCATGCAACCGCCTCCGGAAGACGAGCCGGGTCCATTCGTGGTCTAGGCTTGCCTAGCTGGCCAACTATCTGACCATCTCGACAGTAAACTGGGTATAATTGCCTTTCTCAGTGTGCTAGTCTGCACTCGAGCAACTCTCCATGTGCAACTCCACTCCGGAACTACTATTCCGAGTGCAGCTTGCTCATAATCACGCCACTCCACTCCGCTATCTTACGGACTGAACATCCTAGTGTTCATCCACTGCTCCATCTCCACATGAATTCACTGTTTCTGCTATTTGTCTTCATTAGGCTCTTTGGATCGCGTCGTGTCCATCACCTGACCTGCTGGTGGGTATACTCCTATACCCCTATAGTCGGTCCCTTCACATTGTCTCAGCTAGCGCCACTTCGGCCACTACTGTATCGACTTCAGCAGGGTCTGTCCAGCTGCTATGGTACTAGCCGCCTTCCTACACCTGCTAACTCGCTCGTGCTCGTTCCTACATTGTGCTAGCTCCGACCAAAGCCCCGTCTGTGCAGTCGTTGGTCCTCGTTCATAGAATCCTTGACACTCTGAGGTACTAGACCTGTATGTTTATCTCCTTGATGTGTGTACTCGCCTAGTGTAACACTTGTAAACCGTGCCTAGCACTATAACTCATACTACAGCCAGCAGCCGGAGCTCACTCTGACTCTCTTTTGTACCACCGAACAGAGTTCCCATTGCTAGTTTGTAGCCCTGAGAAGCTAGTAATGTGTCCAATAGAAGCTAGCAGACTTCCTCATGTGCTAGCTCTAAAAAACGCTAAATGTATCTAGATGGCAGCACATTGTAAACGCGCCGTTTCAACGGGATCGAGCAGCCTGCCGGCGGGCAGAACGTCCCAGTTCATTCTTTCCAAAACATGGTCACAGTGTGGTTGAGTCCAGTATCGATGATCTGTCGACCTCAGGTCACTGGTTGGGAAATCCAAGTTTTTCAGTAGAATTTTTGGTGAAAAATGTTGTTTGTTTTTCAGACATTTTTCCATTTTTCACTGAAAATAGTGGTGAAAAATTTACACCTTTTTCCCCACTTTCAAACTTCTTTTCAAAATTTTCATCTAGATCTTGGGCCGAAGAAGTGGTAAAAATCTTTTAAGTTTTTCAGTTACTTTTTCAGTGAAAATGTCTGAAAAACAAACAACATTTTTCACCAAAAATTCTACTGGAAAACTTGAATCTTTCAACCAGTGGGTGCGATTCTGTGTTCCAAAAATGAGCATACATACCCTCAAGGTTGCAAGGAATACAAGTGAACCACCTTGTGGAAACAGGAGAGTATCCACACTTTGAAGTCAAATGGCTCGATCGGGCCAGTGAGCTTTACGGTGCTTGGAACTGTGTTCGCATGCGTCTGATTAGATCAGCACATACCTGGTTGAAAGTTTCCGGTGACACCAAGCTGCAAAGCGGGTTAGCTTTGTTGGTCAGCCAGGGAGACGGTGAAGATATGTTACCTTTGCATGGTAGTATTGCCATCACTCGAGAATATATGAAGGTCGGAGCAGGTTGTAATATTAGACCCCACAACGAGGACATTTTCGGTGGTGCCGTTGAGGTGCTCCTTACGCTGAAGCATTGTTTGTGAGTGCAGTGGGAAGACAAAAGGCTGGTTGGCTCTCACACTGTTAGAACTATGTAGTGCTCCCTGCAGAGAACTATGTAGAGGGTACCCTTGCTATGGAAACTACAGGAGCTATGGCAACTATGGGAACTACATAGCTCTACGTAGCACACCCAGGGTTTGCTGATGCGTGCACATTTAATAAATATCAATACCCCTCAACTTTTTCCAACTTTATCCCTCTTTCAGTGACCCCAAGTCAAATGGAAGAGGGAGATAAGATTTCATCATTTTTCTCTCTCCTTACTTTTGGAGATACATTTGATATATACATACTTGTCAGATTTTTATATCTGACGACAAAGTTTTTTTACATATCTCCCACGCAAAAGATAAAAAATGGTCCTCTTTCATGTTCTAGCCCCGGCAGAGGGCTTGGACTCATCAAAGGCTCCAAATTGATGGCCAGTCCGGGCCGTTGAATTCCCCAGGGCTCAGTTCTGGGTTCAGTTCTGATGCAGGCCTCGCAATTGGGTGCTTCTTTGTTGGGTAGGTTCACCGAGGCCATGCCAGAGCAGTTTAACTCCTGTGATTTAGTCTGATCCTTTGATCCTTTGACGGCCCAATTCGGCAAGTCCGAGGACAGTAGCGTCGTAGGAGGACAGTAGCGTTGTAAGAGCGCAAACTTTGGACCTGCAGGTCAAAGTGATAGATAAATCCTCAATCTCAAAGCAATAAGAGTGTTTTTCATTTTTCAACAAGAGGGATATAATTTTTCGTCATCAAAGAGAGAGATAAAAATCTGACAAGTATGTATAGCGAGATGTCTCCGAAGGTAAGGAGAGAGAAAATAGGTGAAACTTTACCACCCTCTTCCGCTTGACTTGGGGTCACCGAAAGAGAGATAGACATGCATTTTGAGATAAAAGAGGGATAAAAGTTGAAAAAAGTTGAGAGGTATTGACATTTAATAAATGTGCACTTTGAACGCCATACAAGCCAAACTTGATGGTCCCACAAAGAGGCGGCGGAAGGCGGAGACAGGATTGCGCGGACTTCATCGTGAAGACACACAAAATATATGGTTCACATCTTTTTGTAAAAGGGACCATTTTCTCTCTTTTGCAACGGAGGCATGTGAAAAAACTTTGTTGTCGGAGGGAGAGATAGAAAAATCTGACAAGTATGTATATATCAAAAGTATCTCCGAAAATAGGGAGAGAGACGAAACCTCATCTCCCTCTTCCATTTGACTTGGTCACTGAAAGAGGGATAAACACACATTTTGAGGCAAAATGTCATGTTTCTCACTTTTTCCCTTATTCTCTCCTAAAGCGCCCAGGTTATTCACCTAACGTCCACCCCGGGTTATTCAACATCGACCGGAATAACCCGGATGCCAAGATCACTGCCGACCACAGATCTGGAATCCTATCAGGTGCATCATTGATCCTTTTATTTCAACTTCCCTCTGATTACTTTTCCAATGATCACCCCTCTCTGCCGCGTTGCACGCTGCGCTGTCGACCATTGCTAGTGACACCTCCTACTTATTTCACATACATTCTAATTACTTTGTTACCAGTTACCAGGCATTTTACTATAAAAACCCTACTTACAGCTCTGTATTCTTTACACTATTTTGATCTATTCTCCAGAGCTTAATCGGATTATCTCAAACCTATCTCTTTCTGTATCACCAGTCACCTACATTGCAGTAACCCCGCTAGTTAAGGCTCTGTGCTGACACAAAAGAGGGATAAAAGTTGAAAAACTTTGAACACCATACCAGACAAAGGGCAATTGACTCAGAGGGAGGGTACAGTGTCATGAGAATCATCCCAACCGGTGAACAGTTGATAGACAATGTACTATGGATGCCCAATAGCGAAAAGTGAAATGAATCATTTGCAGCCACTTAAATTTGACTTTCCGACCACTCTATTCCTTCGAGCTCCAGTGCTTCATCCAGTCTGCCCAGGTCCCGATATGTCAAGGCCAGGTTTCTCAGGGCAACCAGTGTGCTGGGATGAATGTGGCCTAGAGTATTCCTCCGTTTCTCGCACACCACAACTTCAAGTTCCAGAGCCTCCCTCAGATGGCCCAGCTCATGATATATCAATGCTAGATTGCCCATTGCAGTCAGTGTGCCTGGATGATTGTGGCCTAGGATATTTTTGTGCCTCTCAAGTACTACAACAGCAATCTCCTGTGCCTTCCTCAAATCCCCTAACAATTGGTATGTTGAGGCCAGATCATTCATAACACATAGAGTGTCAGGATGGTCATCACCCAGTACATTTCTGCGCTTCTCGAGTACCGCAACTGCAAGGTCCTCTGATTTCTGTAGTTGGCCTGCTCTTTGATATGTGAGTGCTAGACTGGCCATTGTAGTGAGAGTGTCTGGATGGTCTCTGCCTAGTTGATTCCTTCTCTGCTCCAGAACCATTACATCGAGCTCTTCAGCCCTTCCCAGCTGGCCCAGCTCCCGGTATGTCCGTGAAAGGTTGCCCATGGCGGTCAGGGTGTATGGATGATCTTCGCCCTGGATTTTCCTACGCCTCTCAAGTACCACAACTTCGAGTTCTGCTGCATCCTTGAATTGTCCCAGGTCCCAGTAAGTGCTTGCCAGATTGCTCATTGCATGCAGAGTGTGACGATGATCCTCTCCCAAAATTTCCCTCCGTTTCTGGAGTACCACAACTTCAAGCTCCATGGCCTTCTTAGCTTGACCCAGATCCCGGTAGGTCCATGCCAGGTTACCCATAGCAAGCAGAGTGTCTGGATGGTCCTCACCCAGAATCTCCATTCGTGTATGAGGACCATAACCTCAAGCATCTCAGCTTCCGTCAGTTTTCCCAGCTCCCAATATGTCCACGCCAAATTGACCATAGCGAGAAGGGTGTGTGAGTGATTATCACCCAAAATGCTTCTTCGCTTTTCAAGTACTACAACCTCAAGTTCTGCCACCTCCTTGAGCTTGCCTAGCTTGTGATAGGCAAATGCCAGATTGCCCATGGCCTCCAGGGTGTTGAAATGGGAGTCACATAGAAAATTCCGTAGTTTCTCCACTGCCATGACTCCAAGTCCCACTCCTTCATTGAACCTGCCTAGTTCCCGGTAGACCACAGCTAGTTTGGCCATGGTAAGTATGGTGTCAGGATGATCATCTCCCAGCAAAGTCTTCCGCTTCATGAGAACTGCAACTCCAAGGTCCTCTGCATCTTTCGTTCTTCCCGCGTAAAAGTATATTGTCACATACTCTTCCCGAAAGTCAGGCATGCCCTGTGTGTCGCCCAAAAATAATGAATTGATGTGAGGTAGCAACCAGAGACTGGACAACTGCATATCTTCCATTGGTATTGTTGCAATTGCCATTCCCACTATAGCAGCCATACAGGAATGATATGATTCCTGATCATGGAGTGTACTTTGAGCCCAAGAACATCAGACTTTTGACACAAAACTTGTGATGCTTGTACAAGCTTGAACAAGCCCAAACAAGGGCAAAAAGACCGAAAGACGACAAGACCACAAACTTAGAGGTCAATCTCACAAGGTCACTAGTTCGACAGTAACCATATGAAGTTTATTTAAGCAATGGCTGTCTAGACATACAATCAAACTTGAGCAATGCTCCGATTAATCAGGAGGGTGGCCTCTGCAAGGGAACTCAGATCGCGATAGGTGTTTAAACAAGATTAAACTTTGTTCTGATCGAACAGAACAGCACTCAAACGAACCACGAGGGTGCAACAAAAATCCGGCCGCTACGAGTTTCGAACTCAAGACCAACAACTTCCGTTACACAACTCAGCCAACAACATTAACCACTGCACCAAGGAAGCATTGATGAAACCTTCTGTGAAAGGCCTATGGCTAGGGATACCGCTCTCCTCTCTGCCTTCAAAACATTATGTATGTGTCAGTTCTTCATTCATTAAGTCCTTTTTGAATGTGACCTTACAAGAGGCGAGTACAGTAGTCAACCGGGAAGCGAAACGTTTGAGGTATTTTGCAGATTACGGCGAGATTCATGGCGAAATTGGTGCAGATTTTGTGGTGGACTCACAGTCAGGTATGTGCACTACATGGCAGGCCAAAACTTCATGAGATTTGGCGTGGTATTCATAGAGAACGGGCTGAATCTTTCCGGAGCATCCATTTTGGGCCATTCACGTGGAAGCGAAACACAGCATAATCGCCCGACGCACACTACTCTCGGGGTTCAAACTTTCCCAGCCATCACATAATTGGCCGTAAGCACCCTACATACCATTCTGACATTGCTCGCCGACTTTCTGGCATGCCACACCTCCGAAATATTATGCCGGAAAACCAGCCAAAATAGTGGGCCAAACAAAACTGCGCCGCGCCGGCGCAAAATGAAGCTCTTGGCCAATTCCTTTCGCGCGCTGGGCTTTCTTAACCAGCAGAGTAACCTTCCCAAAATTTGGACCCATCCGAGCCCGTGAAGGTGATCAACAGCACAGCGTTTCGCTTCCACGTTGCATTTCGCTTCCCGGTTGACTACTGTACTTGGTGACACCAGAGGTAAAATCTGATTTAGTAGCATTGCCCCAAAATACCAGGACATGTGCACCTATTACTTAGGTCTGAACTTAGACCCCTGCTCTGTGCTCTGTGTTCAAGACTCAAGGTCTAAACTGGCAAGGCTTGGAGAAAAATTGTCATTAAATGGGAAATGGAACTCCCAAAGTATAGGTTGAGAAAAAAAATGACCTTGATTTGACCCCCCCTCCCCCCCTATATCGGAAAGGTGTTTCCCACTCCTAGCGCCGGGCTGCTCCCTCCGGACTTTCCGTCACTTACTAAACTGGTTCGTGTAACCACCACCACTTGTCTTTAATGTTTGAGGTACATGCATGGTCTATAAACCTACTTAGAATACTACTAAGGCCTCAAGTAGACCTCCAGAATTTTGTTGAATCTCACTCCGAGACCACTTGAAGATGACTTTTGGTTGAATTTAGATAAAAAATATTTTCTTGGCACATTCTGAGGTAAGTAGGAAGCAGATTTTAAGGTTTCTCATTCAGTAGGAGCTCTACCAGGCCTCCCCAAGCCCATAACTTATAGTAAGAAGTTTTTTTCGGCCTTGGCCAGACCTCCCCCCCTACCCCACATCCGGGTTTTAATCCCGAGTTCCCCTTGACATCAATAGTTGCTCCTTCAAGGTGCATACCAGCTATATTGTCTTCATCCTTCTGAAACTGAAACTCATTAAAACACTGTTTCTCGACCAGATCTGTGTGCATACATTGGAAGCATTAGAGCTTGTGCCCAAGCTGCATGCTGCCTTTTAATTGTGCAAAAAGTGGCATGCAGCTTTTTTTTTCTTCCTCTAAAGGCCATTACAACTGTGTAATAGCATTGGAGTGTCAGAATTTGACTCCTAGGCAGAATTTGTAAAAGGTTGCATGCCACTTTTGCAATGCACAAAAGTGGCATGCGGCTTGGGCACAAGCTCTCTATTGTTGGATGATGGTAAAACTATAGCCAATTGGCAAGTGCTTGACCTGTGATTCTGTGGCAAGCATCCAGAATTGCCACCCAGTGTTGTGTAACTGGACAGGAGTTGGTATTGGTGGGTTAAGAATGTGGGTATTATACTTGTGTGGTCCAAATGACTGACTAATGAGTCTACCGAAGACAAACACGCAGTAAGGTTCAGGTGATTATCCATACTTAACACTGCCAGATGCCACGGAGCTTCAGCACAGGGAGGAGATGGAACAAATAAAGGTGAAGAGGATGAAGTACGAGCTTAAGCTGCTCACGGCTCAGAACAACCAAGTGCGTCCAATCACCACATCACAATCCCCACGTCGCGGTACTCAGGTCCTTAACCTGACATCCCCATCGCCTTCGAGATCCCGGTGAAACGGTGCACTGGGGTGCAGCCGTGAAATCACCAGATATGAAGCACTAACGAGCGTAGCGAGTATAACTCAAACCAACACTCTAACTCCAAAATCTAATCAAATCACTAACTCCAATCTCAATACTCCTGTGTGTGTGTTCAGGAAGTAGGGTACGTATCACCCTTCAAGACAGTAGGTTCGCAGCGGTAAGGGTAGCGGTTGGCTTTGCTTTCACGGTAGGGCAGCAGTATCTCGCGGAAGTTGTTCCCATTGGGATTCGAGCTTCAACCTATAGGCGACTCGTCTGAGTATAGTTCCAGAAGTAGACCGTGCAATGCTACGGTGAGTACTCCGGCCACAGAATAGTCAACCGTTAGACCGAAAGGTCACGGTTATCCATAGCAGGGTTATTGTCAGAACAAAGCTCAATGACGGCGGTAGAGAGCAAAGGTCGATCTTACGGCTAATACTGCGGAACGACAGGACCCCTGATAATCAGGCCAAATGCCTGATCTCAATCCCGGCAAATTTGGAGAAATTTTCATGTTTTGCCTGTGTCAAATCCCGGCAAAACGACCCAAATTTTGCCAAATTTCAGCGCAGGCCTGTGTAAAATCCCGGCAAACTCGGGAGCCCGAGGCTTTTTTCGTCTTCAACCCTGTGTGTTTCGAGGAATTCCAAGGGCAAACAACTGGTCTGGCCCAAAGATCACGTCGAACGCGTGCAAAAACGGTTATTGCGGACGAAAATTTGAATTTTTGGGCCTTGGGGGGCACAAATTTGCTCCAAGATTCTGGTTAGGCCTGTGCCAATCCCGGCAAAATTGTCAGATTTCGAGATTTTGAATCCCGGCAAGTTGGCCTCCGACCGGAACAGGCATTTTGGGTGACTATCAGGGGTCCTGGAACGACGAAGTTTCCAATGGCCAGCGGGACTGGCTAGGCTCCTGCCCTTATGATGGTCTTAACGGTGGTGCTCACAGGACGTACATGCCTCAAATCCAATCTTAATTGCAGTATCTTAAATCTTTTCCTATCTCTTTCTGAGTGCACTATATTCCTCCAAAATGGGGGGGGGTAGTCTACTGAAGTACATTTGGTGAAACTATGTGATGATATTTATACAAACTGAGGGAGCAAGATGGAGATAATGAGAGCTGAATCAGAATGGCGTGATAAGTCGTCATTGATGGTTCCATGCGGGCTGACGGTTTAGCGGTCCAATGGCGGTTTGAGCATTCCCAACCGCAGGCAGTTTTGATCGCGTGCTACTGGCTCGCGGTATCTTTATCGTGATCTGGGCCGAGAAGCCCTGACGGTTAGCGGCTACTCGAAGAGTTGTTCAACCGCTGGCTGCTAGGAGTCCCTCCTGTAGGCCACTATCCCATATCCCTTTCTCTTATCTTGCGAAGACTTTTATTGAATGACTTACCGCCACGGTTGAGGCAGTGGTAGACCACTCTCAAGAGTATTATCTCCGGTTTGATCTTCAGCCGTTTAGCCTTCCGTAGTTCCGGTTGCCAACGGTTTAGCCGTGAGGTGATTTCCCGTCAACGGTTAGCTCGGCCATTGATCCCACAGCTGCTACCGCTGATGGTAAGCCAGCCGTTGTGATAAGGACCGCGGTGCCACTAGGTGAATATGTGGGATCACAAAGTGGCTGGTTTGTCCTCTAGGGCTCTTTAAGGTTGGTTCCTAATAGAACGTGAGGCTGTAGGTGGTCTGCCTTGTTGGATCCGAGTGTGTGTGTTGGTCGAAGGTCGAAGGTGTGTGTGTGTGTGCGAGACCCGAGTGCTCGGGACGGGCTGAAGGCGGTTTACGAGTGCTCGGAAGGGACGTCGGCGGTGTCCGGTAACCTGTAGTCAGTATTCTCGGGTGTATAAATGAAAGGCAAATCCTTGAGACGATGTCCCTTGGCGGTGGTGACGAACAAGCGCGTTGGTGGTCAACTCGAGGATGTAATTGGGGGATAGAGGTACAAGGTCAGGATAAGAACTCAGTGTTGGACTAGAGTCCTCGACTGGAACTGTCTCCTTGTGGTAGCTGACTGGGAACTGAATCCGAAAGTCCACAAGTAATTGACTGACTACCCTCGATTCGTCCGACGCCTTTTATACCTTTTCCAAGCCAGTCACGTTGTCCGTCCCGTCGGCGTCCACAGCCTCGTTCCACATGCTCCTCGAGCCTCTTTCGACCTTCCGTGGCATTTCTGAGCTCCCAGACTGCTGATATTCGCGGACGTTGAGCTTCACGAGCACTCAGAGGTGTCGAAATTCCGAAATAGCGCCGTTTCCGAGTGTTCGTAAGGGATTCGCAATGTTCTGAGTCGTCGGAAGGTGGTGGAATAGGTTATAATGGTGGATAGGACGTGGGGAAATGGTCGTTTGGTCGCAGATATGGCTATCCTGCCGTCGAGGGTCGCTCTTTGTAACGTTGTATGGGGGCTCGGAAATGGCGCAAGTTCGTAAGTCACAACGGTGCGCGTGGTCAGGTCTCCCCGTGAAGCCCGAGTGTGCCTGGTTGCCATCCTGGCCGGGTTCGGTGCTCGGACAAGTCGTCATAAACACTGGAATTGTCGAGTAACAAGTTGTTAGAAGTAGATCCGAATGAGGCAAGGTCGTTTCCTAATTGGGCGAATCTTGAGTGAGTGGGAATTCCGGGCCATTGTGTCTCGTCCAGACAAGCCATGAGGCGGTGTGAGCAGTGCAGCGCGAACACAAGCCTCACACCGTAGGAGGCTTCTCCCGTAGAGTCTTATTATCTTATATCTTGTCTGAATGTAATCCAACCGTTGGAGGTTTTTCTGAGTTCCAACTGTGAGTAGGGTCGTTACCGTTGGGCTGCAAAGCCACCAATGTCTAACCGTTGGATCAGTTGTCAGGAACCCAACCGCCAGCCGATGCTCCAGTTAGTACCGTCCGAGTCAAACTCCAGCCGTTGGAGTGCCCAACCGTTGTAGGCTCTTTATCGAGGCCAACAGTTGGCCGAGTAAAAACTTGTCCAACGGTTGGCCGTATCGTTCTCCAACTCCCTTTGGTCCTACTGTTGGGGAGATTTGTATCAAATCTTTGATGTTACTCCTTTTGAGTTATAGGTGCAACCGTTGGCCAGATCCTAACCCTAAGGTAGGGTTTGTGGTTCAAATCCCGTATCTCGATGAGGCTACCGCTAGTAGCGCTCAGCCGCCAAGACTGTTGTAGTTCCTCTTGTTCACCTCACTACTCCAGGAGTCTGGCGGTAAGCCAACTCCCAGAGCCCAGCGGTAGACCGTGAAGGTGAACTAAGACACCCGTTGAGGCTCTCGGTTGGACTTCAAAGTACTTGTTAATTGCCGGCTTTCGACCGTGAGCGGTGTAGAATACCGTTCCGAGGAGAACATTCTCCCTCAGTTCTAGTCTCACTTTGCCTTAGTATAGGTCAATAATTGAAGAAAATTTGGTAGTTTTCATGCGTGTTTGGTTACACGCCCTATCACCGGGCGTGATAAGACTCCACATTGTCTCCCCAGTGTTGCAGATTAAGGCCTTATTAAGGGTCTTTTTTATTGCTAACCCTTAGGACCCTTAAGATGGCCTTAATAAGGGTACCCTTAACTAAGGCTTAATTTCCTAAAGGGGAAAATCCACTGAAATTGCCACAACGAAGGCACAGAGCTGAGACCGGCCGAGATATATCTGTATGCACCATAAAATTGAGTTCCTCCTCCCAACCTTTGCCCTCCAGGCAAATCCCTCGTTTTTTCCTCGGGGAATAACTTTTGCCAGTCCAACAACCAACTCCAAGCTATCATTTCTATGCCCAGCTGTAATGTATGTCCACATCACAGAAAATGGTTGAAACTGACATCAGGTCCGTGTCTTTTTTCACTCAAAGCACCCCGCAACGCTGCACAATCATTTTCTGGCTTCAGTGATAGGCCATCATTCTCCCTTAACATGCCCTTAAGTAGGCCTAACCATGTTTTCAGGCTGAAATTATTAAGGCCTACCCTTAATTAAGCCTTAACCATTAGCCACAACACTGTGTCTCCCAGGCCCGTCAGCTAGCCAATTTTCAAAGGTCTCCCAGGTCGGGTATGGGCTTCGGGAGCTCCTCTGGATTTGAAGCAGGGCTAGAGTTCTCCACCTTAGACTTTACTTCAATGACACTACGGCATCATCATTGATGTCCGGTGGCTTTGCAATGGACTGGATGGACAAGTACATAGAACCCTTGAGTTAATTACTAGTGACACAGCCAGGATATATTTGTAGGGATTCAGTAAATCAACCTTATAATATGAGTACTACATCTATTCTCTATCTTCTGTGGCACCACTGGCAGATAATTTAGTCTTAAATAAACTGGCCTACAAAAGAAACGGAAAAATCTCTACTCATTCTCACCAGAGTTTGAATTGTCTCCAGACACTGCATTCCGGGCCACCCTATGCTGACTCAGTTCAGCCGGACATAGCACGGTATGGGTCAGTGTAGGCGGCTACAACAGGTCAGTTTAGGTCACCTATGCACAGCTGGACCAATTGAGTTGAGCTGGATGTAGCTCCGTATGGGTCTGCTCAGCTCGCCTAGCCTGGGAATGTTTATATCAGTGTAGCTAATTGTAGATCACCTAGGCTCACCTTTATTGGCCTCAACTTATCCTAAGTTCTGCCACCCACATATATGACACTAAACAATACCTTTCAACCCTCTGGTTCCATTTCTGCGGTGCCCTGGCACTAGATCAATTTCTGGCCCTCGTTCTCTTCTGAGATGTTGCCCATTGAATGCATAGATCCACCGCTCGATCCAGAAGAACTGGAGGAGCTACCTGAGCTGCTTGAAGATGTATCGCTATCTGATTTGAAGGAATGCATGTGTTCATCAACACCCATCTTGCCCTTGTCGTTGAGCCATTGATGCAAGAGGTAATCATCAATGTTGTTCTCTGTCTGGTGAAGACCATTATCCACAAAGAGAGTGAACTTAGCAAGGAGTACATCGTGGTGGAAGAAGAAGAGAGTTATTTGTGCCTCCTTTTCGAAATTTGGTATGTTATAGCCGGGAACAAGTTGGATAACTTAGGGAAGGTATGCACTCAGGTGTTTCACAAACAAGCCTCCAACTTCTGAGAGTTGAGGCAGAATTTGCAGCACAAGTTGGGGGTCAGAATTCTAATTATGAAGCACCCTAATAACGGATTCATACTTCACAACATATTCAAGTCAACAGTGCACTCGCATGCCAGAGCAAAGCCCCAGCTCCACAGAAACAAACTCTGTGAACCACTGGTGCTTGTAGTATGTGTAGGAGAATGTGGTGGAATGAATGAAGAGCTCAACTCAATTGACACATACATCACCTTCAGTCTTGAACACAGAGCACAGAGCAGGGGTCTAAGTTCAGACCTAATAGGTGCACATGTCCTGGTATTTTGGGGCAATACTACTAAATCAGATTTTACCTCTGGTGTCACTAAGTACTCGCCTCTTGTAAGGTCACATTCAAAAAGGACTTAATGAATGAAGAACTGACGTTCAGTGAATCACAAAGGACTTGCCGTGATGATGTCCATTCAATGAATCTCAACGCAATTTATGTCTTCCCACCACCACCCAATCCATATAGCAAGAAAATATATTGGATCGATTGTTGTGTTGGATGATCCGAGATGAAATATTGATGCATCTGCTCCAGGATAGCCTGTCTGCCGTGAAATATTCTGGACGGAGGGGGACAGTTGTTGATACTCTGGGTAATCCGGGCCGCACCATCTATAAAACATCTCTGTCAGGTGTGGCACAGTCATTTAGGTGAATGAGCATACTATCAGGTGATATCACAGTCAAAACCTTGTGCACTTGAAAGTTGGTGTCCGTTGCGGCAGTGACCTGAGACGTTCGTTACAAGATAGTCACTTCGAGTCGCTGCGAATTTAGATTACCATGAAATTTGACCGCAATTCCTGGACCTTGTTCTTGTGTCGCGTAATTTCATCTCGTACACGGCTCGATCTGAATAATCTCTTGAGACGACCCCAGAATCCGCGAGGTTCCTCTTACAATTTGTTGACTGCAACGAGGACATCCCTCAACCAGCTAAAATTTGGAAAGTTAAAGATAATCCACAATCAGAGGCAAAAATATCTACCCCTCAAATTCCTCGCATAGATCTTTAAAACGCACAGCAGCTGTATCACCATGAGATGATATTTGGCCTTCGACGACGGTGATTGTATTTCCACACAGGTCTTTGAGGTCATCCCGATTCTTCTTCACGTTCTGTGGAAAGGTTACACCGAGTTCAAGTTTACCAATGAAGCATTCAGACCAACCTCAACTGTCTCTAACAGAATCACTGCCGTTCCGAAGACACCTTTCACATATGGAAACGGGAGACAATCTGCTCCGGCGGCGATGATCTTTGCAGTCAGGATCGAGGTTGAAACCCAATCCGAATCAGGCATCTGCACTGTTGTCCCTCTCTTTCGAGATCCTGAGCTGGATGCAACTGGATTGGGGGAGATGGTGGCGGACATGGTGCCAGGAAGAAAGCAGGTTGTAGACACAAGGAATGGCACACTGCAAGACACGTGTATAGCATCACCTTTCCAGCTCACTCATGGTACTTCTATTCTACCCGAGTCATTGCATTGTCCCGGATTAGACCAGATTTCCTGGGGGTCGCACATCGCGGATCTTTGGTTCGTTATTTTTGAGTGTCGATCGATTTCGATCCATTAACTTGAATTGAACTTGAACCTTGTGAACTCGAGTCCCTGTGGTTCAGTTCAGCAACAAATATCCGATCTGGATAAGTTCACACGGCAAGTTTACCAATGTGATACTGGACGAGAGCAGGGCAAGAGAGCGGCTGCAAGATAAACAATAACAATAGCACCATTACGACTGATGATCCCTCTTTTTTTTAATGAAATTACGCCTGTCTGTGCGAAGCTCCTTACATAAGCTCCGATTTTATCACTTCCCACTTCTCTTTCTCTTCACTTCGCTCTTTATGAAATCACACCTGTCTGTCCGGTGCAATACTCCACTTTTAGCTGAGACATCAACCGAGCTCCAGCGCATAACCCGCTGAGAAGCTGAATGTCAAGAATGGTGAAAGAACTACTGCGGCAATAAACAAAGTCGAGCGCGAAGTACAGGCCCCAAATTTGGTGAATCATTTTTGCCCTAAGAGCCCACTGGCGAAGTTGGATGTCTTTCTCGGTAAACCCCACGCAGGCCAAATTTACGTGGGGGGAACATTCGTAATCACAACCCTGGACCAACAGGTAAATTTTTTGACTGCGTCTTAACCTCGCGTTTCTCGCGCGTTCGAGTGCCCCACCTCGTGCCCGCCGTGAGGAATGGAGATGTTCCTCTGCCGTTGATGTAATATTTTTACTACCCGTTCTATTAAGATTCTCTATGGCTTTTAAGTCCATTTGGATGTGTTTTTATTATCTCCTTCATCGTTACCCCCGTTTCCAGTTCTCTGCCACTCGCTTCGAACCTTCACAGCTTCACCTACATCATTTACCATCTTGGGGCGACTCTGCTGTAGCCTGTTCCTCACCCTGGCCGAGACTGTGATCTGCGCAGTTCAACACGACATGCGCCGCTGGGCCCACGCGGGAGACGTTGAACTGCGGGCCTCGGAAATGAATTACCAATCGGGATGATTCTGTGTCGCAGCCACGTCCGTGGTTCAAAAGATGGCAATTGCTGTTAGAAAAATTCCATATCTAGCACGTTTTTCACAATCAAACACCATTCGCACGCAGATTGCATAGGCGCGTATCCGCAGTTAGCAGTTAGCAGCTAGTCTGAAAGGGTTGAAGGTTGGGCCGGTGCCATCTCCGAAAGCAAGAAAGGTAAGCGTTCAACAGCTTCGGAGGCGCCGAATACTATACATACTAAGTACCCCGGACTCGCAGGGTTAGAGTGACGTTGCTGACTTCGGCAACTCTGGGAAACAGACCAAGGAAAGTGCGGGAACTTGACTGAGCTCGAGGCGCGGGACGGACCTGGTTGCAAGGCAGGCATGCAGTTAGGACGGGACATCCCAGACAGGAAAAAGACTTGAAGGAGGTTCCGAAGTGAGAATGCCAGAAAGAAGTCGGAAGTTTGGAAGTGTTATGAGTCCTAAAAAATTATTTTTAGACTCATTCTTTGATTCCTTCCTACCGCGTAAAAATTCCATGTTTTTGCCATGACGTAGATGTACCTGTCATTGAGTTCTCAACAATCACCCATTTGCCCCTTATGTGCTGCATAGCCTCTCTACGCCTTTGTAATGCAGCTTTCCTGTGTGTCTAAACCTGTCCTTGTTACGAGGATATACAGAGTACGATGTACACACCCAAAGAGGATGCGCGACGCACGGCAGCAAGCGCGACACTGTGTCGCGCTTGATACGCGGTGTGTCGCACTTGAGACCAAGCGCGACACTTGCCATTCTGGGCGCGGTCACGTCATCAATGCATCAATCATTGGATGAGGCGCATCATGATCACTGGCTGGCACATTTTTTCTTCCTCCTTCCTCATACCACATTCCGCCCCAGCTTGCCCTACCGTTCTGCTGTTCTTCGCCGCCGCGATGGCGGAGAACGTTCCACAATCCGACCACGCGCTCATAAACAGCCTCTCATTTGGCGACGTCCAGCGGTTCCGGCAACATGTGAGTAAAGAATTGTAAGAAAGCGCGCTTTATTTCCGGAATTTACGTGTCTTGTAGACATATGGCGATGACCACGTTCGCGCCGACCCCCTCAAATTTATCGACAATTCGTGGATCGATGTTGAGGCTTTGCGGCATTTCCTGGCAAAACCAAGCGAAGTCCCCGCGCCCCTTCGGCCTATCAAGCGCGAGTACCACGCTCCAGACGTGTCTCGTTCGCTGCAACCCCTCAAAACGGAGCCCATTAATCTCCTATTGCCGTCTATTCGTACCCGTACCCTCACCGAGAATGACCAGGAAGTCATCGAGCTCCTGGACTCGGATTCAGAGCCAGAAATGGGTGGTGAGTGTTTTTATTCTTCCTGTTGAGCACTGAACTCGATCGATTATAGATGATTTCCCAGGCATGAGCAACATCGCGACCTCTCCGACGGCGTATTCAGAATCACGTACGTTCTTTTGCTGAGCTCGCGCACCGGGGATATTGAATGTTACTTTGACAGCCGGTAACAATGATGATCCATCGCTCTCTGACCCCTCCACAAGGGGGTGCTGAAAATGAAATTTTGGAACATACGTTGATTTAGGCCCAAACATGGGGCTGGCAATCCCGAAATGAGCTTAAAATTTGTCCCCGGTCGACGGTTCAACAGATATGGTCGTTTTGATTAATTACCCTTTTAGGGTGATGGACTGCCTTATATATAGTAATTTTATGATGTCATAATGACGTGGTTGGTTCAGGTCCGCGAGATTTTTTTTTTCGAAAGTTACGCGGATTGAGCTAATTCTTCCGAAAAAAAATACGAGAAAAATATTTATTTTTTTCGGGATAAAAGTGGCCATATCTTTTGAACGGCTGCCCGGGCGAACTTTTGGCGCTCGGATTTGGATTCCCAGACCTTGTTTACACTAGGAATGGACGTGATATCCTTGGCTCACACAACGGCACCCCCTTGCCCCTCCATTCTCCACGACTCTGATACATGTTGGTTGCATCCTGGCATATCCTCCACAGTCCGCATTCTGCACCACAAACTCACCAAAGATTCGCGCTCGGATGTGGAGCGAATCGAGTACCTAAAGCTAACCGGTCCGGAGTTACCAACCTTTTGGCCAATTCTGCGTCACCCAACCGCCATCGTGATTGATCTCGGTGGCCTAGGATGGGATACCCCGCTCGCCGAGTTCACCATCGATGCACTGATTTCAGACAAGGTGCCCATGCATGTGCCCAAGTTGCCCCCGAATTGCTCAAAGTCGAACGGTACGAACTGGATACGAGGTCTCGGGATGCCGTCTTTGCGGCCCGGCGCGAGACCCGAAGTAATGAGGGTAACACCGCGGAGGAGATGGTTGCGGTGTGCGTTGACCGTTCTCATTCGTTCCCGAGTTCAACTAATAGTCTTCTAATTTTGTAGGTTTATGAATGTCATTCGCCAGCCATGCACCGCCGTCGACGCATTCGGTATCAAGTGCCAAGGACGTCCTATCCTTAAAGCAAAACCCCAGGTGTGACATGTTACTTTTTTACGGTTCTTTTCTCATTTATGCGTGCAGGGGAAATCACACGGACACGAATACTTCGTCGCCTGCAACGGGTGGCGCCCAAGATGCAACGAGACTCACAAAAACTACAGCATCCCTCGAAATGTCAAGGAGGACCTCCTGGCACGCGCGCTCAACGGTCAATCGATGACGGGTGACCAAAGCAGGGACACCAAGCCATGCAGCTGTATCGTCCATCCGCATACGGGTGGGAAACTGCGCTTCTGTCGTATGTACCCATCCCCACATTTTCTTCCTTGCTTACCCCGTTTAAGCTCACGCTCATATCGTCGAGGGTAAATCTGATGGACGAACACCCATCAAACACCACCCATGTAAAGCTCGGCGCACATATTTCGTCCCAACGGATCCCAAAAATCGGCGGATCGTAATTATCCACCCTGGCCCAACTCCCCATAATCATCCGATGCCCCCCGCACTCAAGGTCTCGCAGGCAGCAAAGCTAAAATATGCGGCCTCCGTCCAGGCCCTTGGCGTCGTGGGTGCGACAGTAGCAAAGGTTGACAACAGTACGCGGCAAATTTCCTTGGGATCCCGGACTGGTTGGATATAATTATCCACAGCGCCTTCGACCCGTCTCATCTTTGATGGTCAAACTCCGACCCAGTACGACCCGGCGCTTCAAGACAAACGGGGCAAACACGACATCGTGGCGCAGCAAAAGAAGAAGGCTTACCCGATGGGACTGGGAATCAACGGTTTGTGGTTTTTCCACCCCGCCAGTGATTTCCTAACGCCATGTAATCAGGTGCCTATAACATGTATCGTGAGGACCTTGAAAAGCCCATCGAGGAGCGGTATATTCACCGCTTTATTAATGCACCTAAGGGTGGTGTGATAATCTTTACCTGTTTCACACCGCTCTTAGCGTTGTTGGATGACCCAGGACTCACCGCGATCGAAGATGATACAACCTACAAGCAGATCCTTGGCGAAATGAACGAATGGGAGCTGGTAAGGTTTTATAATGCCCTTCAACGCGGTAATGTTTCCTTCTTTTGGCAATACCTTCGATCTTACTCGGCGCCAGCGATTACCATTGCTCGGGCCTATATCAACAGAGCCGACACAGATTTCTTTGAGCTTTTGTTCGACACGCTCCGTGAAATCAAGGTTGAAGCGACCGGTAAGGACCTGGAATTCAAACGCTTCACCCGAAATGGGCACATACTCGTGATGAATGCGGACATGGAGGCGGCGCAGGCTCTTGGTGCTGCACGATCCCTTCTCAAGACCGACCAGCCTCAGTTCAGCGGCATCACCACCTTGGATCCGGCAATATTTGCGACATATTTCATCAAACTCTGCTGCGGCCATTCAATTCGGTGAGTGATCCCGCGCGCTTCTAAAATTCTTCAATTCTGTTTTTTTTTTTTTTTTTTTTTTTTTTGGTGGTGCGAAATCGACAAGGCACAACTAACAATTGGTTAGCCTGCAGCGCCGCGTAAGGAACAGAAGCCGCGAAGCTTCCGGGAGAAAAGGAGTGATGGAAACACACGACCACCGCCCAGGGGAATGCGCAAGCGCACGAGGCGGGATGCCACAGTGTGGGGCTCTGAAACTATCGGTTCCTCCCTCGACGCCCGGGGGGCGGCGATGGGTGGTGCGATGACTGTTGTTCAGTACCCACTAAAACCCTGGGCGCTCTTATCCAATTTTCTGGTAGTTTATCTTCCTCCATCAATGTTGAGCTCCAGGTCTGGAGAACGAGCGGAGTTTTGATGGAGTTCTGCTTTCCAAACTTTGCATGGTTTGTGAGTGCGCGGTCAAAATTGAGGCGTAGATTTATGGCATACAACCATTTGTTGTGGATTTCGTGTGCAGGCACTGCTGCTCCCTCCCTCTTAATCACGCTATTGTTCCGGATTTTCCATATCATGAACAGGGACTCGGAGATGAGAATACGGTACAAACGAGACGCTCCAACCAGAGGTTGCCCGTTATTGTTCCTGAAAGTGGTGAGACCGCACCCAAGAATACTTCCTAGGGACAGTACAGGCCAGGAGGGATGTTTCTTTAGCCAGAGTTCTTTTGCTAGAGCCCAGATTTCCTTTTGTCCGGGCCGTCTACATTTGAGGACGATGTGTTCAAGATCTTCCGGCTCGTTACAGAACTGGCATATTCCCCGGTCTTCGCATTCAGGGATATGTTTCCAGAAGGTGCCTATGCGGTGAGCGGAGTGGATGGATTTCCACATGAAGTTTCGGACTTGGCGTGTAAAGTCTTTGTGCCGGACGTTCGCCCATATTTTGGCAGGTGCGGGTAGCTTGCCGAACTGAAGCATGATTGCGGCTTGGATTTGTTTGATGTTGTTGTCTGTCGCCTTCCGGGATAGTGCCGCTTTTTGCTCCTTGATTCCCGCGTACGCCAGCCGCTGTGTCAGCGTCGAGAGCTTGATCCCCCCCAGTTTCTTACTCTCTTCACTTTCAAAAGACATTCTTGTTTCTCCTCTGGATTGTAGGCCATTCTCTGCTGTGGCTTTGGCTGTTCTCTGGCCCTCAAGTAGCGCACTTGGGCTCTCACCCCCAATAAGGCAAAATCTCCCCATATGGGAAAAGTGTATCCAAATGTATATAAATCAGTAGCAAAAATTAAAAAAAGAAATCAAAGTCTTTTAGCTAAAGCAGAAAAGAGCCAACTGAAGTACGTAAATCAGAAGCACTTTCAGTGGCTTTGAATTTGTTGTAAATCAACCTGAGCTGAAAGGGTGGCTGAAATAATCTTTTTCAGTGATGCTTTCACCTGCATTGGATTTCTTTTGTTTCACCGGAAGTCAGCTGAAAAGAAAGGAAGCCTGTTGTTTGTTTCCTTTCTTTCAGCTGACTTCCGCTGAAAGAAAAGAAAGACAATGCAGGTGAAAGCACAACTGAAAGTGATTATTTCATGCACCATTTCAGCTCGTGCAGATTTACAACAAACTCACAACCATTGAAAAGTGCCTTGGATTTACAGTACCTCAGTTGCCTCTTTCCGCCACAGCCAAAAGACTTCAAATTCATTTATTTTTTTGTTGTTCTGAATTATATATATTTGGATACACTTTTCCCATATGGGGAGATTTTGCCTTATTGGGTGTGTCTCTGGTGTCGTGTCGACGAAGACTGTGGTCGCCGTTCTGGCCTTCAGTTCAGCTGCCAGCGCTTCGAGGGGGTCCCGGTCGGCAATTCACACCCATCCCCTGTCTTCTAGCTTTTCTAAGTCGCGCGTCATTGCGATACGGGCGGTGTTCTTGGAATTGACGATCTTTAGTGTCTGGTTTCTGGGAGCCTTTTGGACCGCTAGGAGGGTCGAGCAGATGTCTGCAGTTCTTGCAGTTTGCATCTGGTCCTCTGGTACTCGTAGTACCACATTCTTTTCGTTATCTGGGCCGTACCATATGCTGCCCCCAGCGATGACTTTCCCTTCCCCGTCCCGTGCAGTGGCAGTTCCTATGAAGACAGTTTGATCTGTTCCTGGCGTGGAGTGGTGGCGCGTTGGGGCTGCGCTTTGGGTTCGAATTTTGGGGTGAAGTTTCCTTGTCAGTACCCGGAAGCCCTCTGTGAGGGACGTAACGGGGGTTGGGGGCTTGAAAGTTCCCGATGCCTCATTTTCGGCATCTCTCGGGTTAACCGGACTACAGCGCCTTGGGTCCCATTTGGGGAGGAGCGCGGATAGCTTCCACTCCACTGCCTTAACACAGGCATCCAGGTTTTTGCACTGTTTCGTGAGTCTGTCGTCGACACATGCCTCGCAGGTGCAGTCTTTCACGCGCACATGTGTTCGGTCGTGGAGTCGTTCCAGGATTACCATGGCATCCTCCACAAGATGCACTCCGTGTCTGTTGCGCAGGCAGACACACTCTCTCGTGTTATTTATCTCGGTCTTCTTCCAAAGGGGAACTTTTCCCTTCAGCTCTGGGGATGGGTCAATCGTGTTGAAGTCGACGCCGTACTTTGCTGCGTTTTTCAGCATTCCTTTGTGTCTTTTTGGCCACCTCCTCTTGTCGGGCCTCCAGGTCTGCAGGAACATATTGAAGAGGATGTCATTCTCTCTGGTGTTGGAGTCCTTGGTTACAATCTTTTCAAGTCGTTCGTCGAGGATGCAAGCCCAGGCTGCTCGGGTGATAGGGTCGAGGTTTATGTATGATTTCAACTTCATGAGTTCTAGGGCGTCGTTCCGGGCTTGGAGGTCGAGCAGACTTTTGCCTCCTGTAGATCTCGGGGCCATGAGCATTTCCATACTAACGGGGGAGGATTTACCGCTCCATAGGAATTCTCTCATGGATTTACGGAGGTGGTTTAGTATCTGTGGTGGCATCCCATTTACCTGGGTAAGGTACTGTGTCATCGAATCGACTGTAATCTGAATTACCTGGCATCTAGCTTCGAGGGTAGGGTGTCGTTTATCCCACCTTGCCAGTTCCGCATCGATTCATTCAACTACGGGGGTCCACATAGCGAAAGGGTCAATGTCGTTCCCCACGTGGCCCCCTAATATGCGTACTGACTCCCCGTCGCGGGCAATATGGATGTTTGCGGGGATCTGCTCGTCGTGTTCGTTGAGGTGTCTGGTCTCGAGAAAGGTCTTACGGTATTCAGGTGAGCCCACGGGAATAATCTCGGTCTTGCTAACATTGAATTTGGCGCTAGAGGCCTTGCACCATTTCTGCAGGAGGTTCTGCAGTGTCTCGAAGTTGTCGCTCTCTTCGAGGTATACGGTTGTGTCATCCGCAAACATTTTTACTACAACTTTATCCACTGTTTTGCGGAAAGAACGACCCTTGAGGTCGGAGTGGCGCAGCATGTGTGCGAGTGGTTCAATGGCCAGGTTGAAAAGGAGGCACAATAGGGGGTCGCCCTGTCGAACCCCCGAGTAATTTTGAAGGAGGAGCTGAGTACTCCATTTATTACTACGTGGGTTTCTGCGTCTGAGTAAAGTGTCTTCACAGTGTTTATAAACAATTCAGGAATTCCTTGTCTCCTCAGTGTCTCCCATAGATACTTGTGCGAAGTTTTATCGTATGCCTTCTCTTGGTCGAGAGCCACGATGGCCCCGTTCTGGAGCTGCTCCTCGGAGTATTCTATTACTTCCATCACAAGGTAGATTTGGTCGACAATCTTCCGGCCTTTCATAAAGCCTGCCTGGTCGCGGTGAATTAGGGCCGGGGCAATTCCCGAGAGTTTGTTCGTCAGTGCTTTCGTGAATATTTTGTAGTCTGTTTAACACTGTTATAGGGCGGTAATTAGCTATGTCCGTTGGATCCTTCTTTTTCCATATGGGGCACATCCAACCTGTCGCGAATTTTGTGCCCGCCACGACGCCATCCTTCTCGATGGAATTGTACACTAAAGTGAGGGTTTTCACTACATTGAAAATTGGTGGTGGTGTGTTCCCCTGGTCGTTATGGGTGCGACTCGCTTCCAGGTATAGTTCATGGAGTTTTTTCCAGAGCTCTGTCGGGATGCCATTTATTCCTGCGGCCTGCCGCCGTCCCGGTAGACGACTCCTTCAAGGCAATCAATACATCCTCCTCTGTAAGCAGCCTGTTCAGCTTTTGCATTTCAGGGTCATTTGCGTGTGAGCTCATGCCTTCCAGGACTTCTGCGATGGCCGCGGATTTGGCTAATGGGTCTGCCTCTGACTCATCATTCTGAAGGTCACTGTGGTAGTCCCTCGCTATTTCAGCCATTTCATCTGACCTTTTACTGCCTCTTTCAGGAGAGATATCTGTCCTGCGGAGATAGCTGAGGGTGTCTCGAGGTTCCGGATCCTTGCTCATCCGCACCGAGAATTTTGTGATACGGTCCAAATCGGTGTGACATCTGATTCGGGTGTCGGTCCGTTTCTGCTCTCTCTGACGATCTACAATATTATCTATAGTCCTCTGGACCGCTGCCAGTTTTTCTTCCAGCGAGAGTGGCTCTTCAGCTGGGGTAGCAAATCCCACAGCCTCATTTTCCTCCTCTCCCAAACTCCTTGACTCGGGGTCAGGGGCTTCATTTTGAGGTACTTCGGGCTCTCCGGTTGTGGAGTCGGGCTCTTCACCCTTGAGGAGTGTCTCTCTCTTTTTTTGTAATTTCTTTTTCTTGTTCTCCAGAGCTCCCACTGCGATTTTCGCCCGTACACGTGCATAGTCGCGGATACTCTCCTTGAAGGATGCAAAACATGTTTGAATTTTGTTGGCATCGTCGGGTGCGTTGTTTATCTCGGCTTCAATCTCCGAGCCCAGCTTGATGGTGTGCTCTAGAAATTTCCTATCTCGGAGAAGGAAGATTGGGATTGTGTATCTGCCCTTGCCGATAAAGGGGGCCCCAGGTGCTTTGAATTGTACGGAAACCATTCTGTGGTCTGTTAGACCACCTGCCGCGTCGCTGATTTCCCACTCCCGACAGTACTTAAAAAGTGTCGGGGAGACGTATACCCGGTCGATACACGAGAAGGTGTCGCGTGCACTGCAGTAAGTGTATTCCTTCGAGTCTGGATTCACGGTTCGCCACCCATCTTGCAGGCCCAGGAGGCGTTTGAAACGAGCCAGTGCAGCCGTGGCTGCAGTGTTGTCTGGTCGATGCGGAAGTCTGTCAATGGGGTCTTCAACTATATTTGTATCCCCGCCCATGGAGTTGGGCACCGGAAGGTCGGTGGTCAACCACAAGTCACACACATCATCACAAAATTTCTTATTCTCTTGCATAGATTCTGCTGGGGCATAAACCCCTAGGACGGTGTGAGTTCGTTTACCGTGCCACGGAATCACCGCGAGGACAGCGCGCCCAGGAATCAGGTAATACACTTTAACTCCCACAGTGTTCGTGATTTCACGGTTCAGGACAATTGCGAGGCCCCGTGTACTGGGGTTTTCCGGGTTGGGGGAGTGATAGACATCCAACCTCCTACCCAAGATGTGATCATTTTGGATCTCGCATGCCTGTGCCGCAGAGAGGTGAGTCTCACCTACGATGCAGATTCCAATCTTCTCATCGTACATCAGACGATTTAGGCCGTGCCACTTATGGTCTGGGTGGGAGATCGAATCTTTCTTGCGGCCATTTATGTTCATTGCGACGAGCTTTAGGTGAGCTCGAGTGTTCCGCTTTATAGCGGGATTATTCCATTGCTGACGTTCCCGTTTCCGACTGAAGAACGCGGGCGCATGGTCCTCGTCTCGAGGAATTCCGGGAGTATTCCGGTTGTGGTTTGCATTTCCGCGATGCCCTTGGTTGGGGCGATCCTGCATGGATCTCTGTCGTGCTTGCAAAGCACTCGGTGACGATGCACCTGGCGCAAAACGCACGGGGATTGAGTTCTGAGCTCTCCTCCCATGGTTTCTCGCGCGCGCACTTTGTGTGTTCCGTTCGCCGGTCGCGGGCTCGCGCCCCGCTGGATTACTCCGTTGGGACGCGAGACACGATGAACAACGAGTCGGTACGGCGTGTGCGTTCACGCCGCCGCCGTCTAACTCTCCGCCTCTGTCATTGGGGCTGCGGTTGGCGGTCGGTACCACATTCCCTCCAGGGACGGAAAGGGCATTGTCTCCACTACTCACTTCCTCCACCTCCAGAATATGAAAAGAAAAACGCGTTGAAACTATGTATTCCGGGCGCCAACTTACGCTTCGGGTACGGGGCAGACCTAACCGGCCTCCAAGGCGAGCGATGTCGACAGTACTGAACCGAATTTCTGAATAGGCAGAGACACCGTCTTTCCCACCGACTTAATCCTCTCGGCACGGCAAGCTCAGGCCTAAATAGGCCGCCGTTTGTTGGTTTAACCATCAGGCTTTCCCGTTCGAGCGGTAAATGTGGGCCCGTGGTTGCTGTAGTCGTTCTGTAGAAAGACTGGAAGGGTTTGGGAATCCGCAGGCGGGTCCTATTCGCCGCAGTGGGGCGGGTCACTCCACAGAATACAGTCTTTAGTCATAAAGGTGTAAGTCCCCGGAATTATATGCTTACAGAGTGAAAACACATTTCCCTGAGTACTGTATGAACTCAGGAGTGTGCTCAAATTTTTGCAGGGATTTAGAAGCGCCCGAACCGCTATGGGGCTAATTTCTCGTGGGTGTGATGGTATTTTGGTCACGGAAACATCCCGTCTGTGGATGGGTGTGGAGCTGCGTATAGCCTGAAACCTATTTTAGGTTATTTTTCAACATGGAAAACTTGTGTTGGATGCGGGTGGTGTAATATTTTGAGTGACTGGTACAAGGTCTGTAAATGCAGAAAGTTGGTCGTGGAACAGCGATGCCATCAGAATATTGATTGGCTCTGCCTGGGGCGTTTCCATACCTGCTAATTTGAGACCAATTAAAAGTGGTTTTGCATTGCTCTAGCAGTGATCATGAATATATATGGGGTTTTAGTGCCAGTGGTGGCAAGTTCTCGCTGATTTTTGCTCACTTGCCTAAATCAAGAGGTAGAGGTCCCTCTATCATTTCTCCACCGCGGAACACACTCGCCTTGCCACGAGCGGCATGGGAAATCCGAACCATTGTGGTGGTTCGGAACAAGGAGGCCCCCCAAATTCTTCAATTCTCACTTGCGACCAGTCCCGTCAATGACTTCAAATCCCTTGTCACGCCTGAGGAGTTTCGCCGCTTGCAGGACTTTATGCATATTGACTCCGTCGAGGCACTGCACTCTTTTACCATGTTCGTCGAGGGTCTCGGCGTCAAAAAGATCTGCGGTACGTTGTCATTACTTTTCAATCCATCCTCTTTCTGCCGCTTTGATCCGCCCTAATATTTATATGAAGACTGGTGGGCGCACAAGGAGATGAGCGACTGGATTGTACCATGTCTGGTGAAATCCCAGTCCCGGATACTGCCGGAGCACTGGGACTCTACTCCAGCAACGACCAACACCGGGGAGGCCCAACATCATTGGACTAATACTCAAACCGGAATTAAACTGTCACTCGTTGAAGGGATCGAGAGGTGCGTGCTTAATCCAATGTGTCTTTGAGAACATACCTCATCCACCTTCTGCCTCAGCGCTCGTTCGGTTGATTGGCGGGTTGTCGAGGAGGTCAAGTCTTCGATGACCACCGGCATCCTGCCGAATCGAAATAACGAGATGTCACAGCGTTTGGCATCAGCAAACCCGGGGCTTGCTACGTAGCACTACGTAGTCCCTGTAGTTCCTGTAGTTCTGTAGAAAGGGTACCCCTTACGTAGTTCCATGTAGTTGAGAGGGTTTCTACACGGTTCTACGTAGTTGAAGGGGTTTCTATGTAGTTCTACGTAGTTGAGGTTCTGAAGGTAAGAAAAGTCTTACTCAATCACCGGCCACCCAGTGCTCCACTACTGCTATCTTACATTGTTCAATTCAAGGGTAACCAGTCATGTCAATTCAACTAATTAACTACTTATTGGATCGTAATTCTATTCTAAGTCATTAAACTAAACAAAGTGCTTCCTGAGAGAATCGAACGCGCGACCTCGGGGGTTCAGGCAAAATACAGAGTTCCATGCACTAACCGACTGAGCTAAGAGAACATGTAAGCCAATGGGAATGATTCTGATACATAGGTACCCTCCTATATCCAAGCCAGGTTACTCTTCTCTCCGCCCACACCTGTTGCCCATTCACACTGTCTGCTGTATCTGGGGTGTGGATAATTTTCTATCCACTCTGAAAGACTTCACTTTGAAAAAAAAAATCCAGGGTATGTAAAATATGTGGTAGATGCTAAAAATAGACCAAAACCAAAGTTGTAGAGCTTGAAGAGAGCTACAAAAGTCTTCTCTACCACTTTTAGCCAAACAGCTTGGTTGAAGCGTAAAACACAAAATACTTTCCAACATGCGACAATTTTCAAAGTCAGAACAACTCAAAACCAGACCTTCTGCAATTTCCTGAACAATCAGATCTTTATAATGTGTGTTGAAGAGTGGACAGTTGGGCGCTGATCAGAAACCACATAATACCCCCGTTGAACTACATAAACTACATAAACTACATAGAATCCCCCAAACTACATGGAACTATGTAGAGTCCCTACAAACTATGTAGAACTACATAGCACTACATAGTTGAGCTGAAACTACAGCCAACTACAGCCAACTACACCAACTACGCCAACTACAGCAAAAAAGAGGTTTTGCTGATTTGCACCGCAACACCACCCGGCAATCGACTGCTGCTCGCCATGCCCGTGAGTCGGATGAGCAAGGTAAACATGAGGGCCGAGTTGAAGTCCCAAATTGCGGCGCTGAAGTCAGGGAGGAAGGAAGCGTCAGCGGCGGAGAAATTGCTGACAAGCTTTGAAGGGCGCCGGTTCAGCTCGGTCAACACCTGGAACCTCCTTCACCAATTATGAGTCTGTAGTCATCTCTTCCAGTTCCAGTGGCAGGGTGAAGACGAAGCTAGTTCCGATCAAGACTGCTGGTATGGATTCCTTTGCGTAGACTCACCAATCGCTGATTTGATCCAGCTCTAATCGAAAATTCACCTGCATCTCCCACGGAAATGCCAGTCCCCCAGCTCTCACCCATCCCAACGACCCAGCTCTTGCCGGCGTGCGAAGCGGCCGCTCTGTATCCCACTTTCGCTAACTCCGACTTTGACTTCAATCCCGACCAATCATTTGGCGACATCGATTTGACGGATTTTATTTTCGATGGTCTTCCGTTCCAATTTGACGTCAATACCAACCTCTCCTATGCGGCATCATTGTCTGGCTCTGGCATCCCGGAAACGGAGAGCATCTCGGGCGGTTTTGAACTCGGGTTGGAGCACTTATTCTCCATGGGCAACTTCGAACCCACGCCGCTCGCCGATTACCGGGCTAACTTCGCGGATTATGGTCTTGAGTGGTCAGCTCTCAGCCCAACGAACAATTTACCAACTCTACCAGCCCCTCCGCCGTCTTCTCCGCCGACCTTTGTGGATACAGTGATGCCGCCATCACCGGAACCACCCCTTTTGGCGAAGGCAAAAGGCAAACAGAAGGAGGTGGATGTAAATGACATTGTAGTTAGCCGGCGCGTACCGATTAAACGCACTCGTTCGGCGGACAATCAAATCGGCGGACCATCCGTAAAGAAGGCGCGTCCTACGAGCACACATTCAACTTGGTACGGTCCCTTCCCACTCACTCATTATTTAATTAACCCTTTCTACTCCTCGGCAGCCCTAGGTCTTGAACGTTCATTTCTCACCTACTTAGAGTACTTTGTCGCAATGAAAATCATGTTTATTTAATATTTATTGGTGTGTGTTGCTCGGCGCAACAAGTGCGGCACTCTTCCGTGGGTTCAGCATCAAGTGCGACACTCTGTCGCACCTGATGAGCATTGTGTCGCGGTTGCGAAGGTGTGTCGCACTTCCTAATCGGGAGTGTACGTCACAGTTCGTTTATCCCGCCTTGTTACTTACTTTGCTTGCAACCTCCTTTAAATTACCTGCTTCCCACTCACAACTGGCCAATCTGGTGTCACAATATAAGCCTCCAATTTGCGCCGAGTTTGATAGCCCATCAGACAAACTCGCGCCCCGGGCATGAGGAGGTTCACGGAGCGGTGTAGTAGCGGGGTGTGCAGGGAACGCAGGCGGCGCTAATTAATAACGGCGCAGCTTGAGAAATTTTCACACACAGCACTGAAGAATAGGATGACTGCTGAGCTGACGTGGCGCGCGGCTGGCAGTGGCAGTGCAGTGTCCTAAGTTGACCGAAACAACATGTCAATAATGATGACGCTAGACACTCTGCATCGTTCTGTTTGACACATTACAAGTTCTCAAAGGGCAACTGTCCTGCATGAAACCGGATTCTGTCTGAATCAACCCGTGGCACGGCGGGGAATCAGCAGCGGTTTCTCGAACGGTCACCTGAACTGTCATTTGTTTACAGCTCTTGATCAGGAAAATGTTTTTCTGTTGGCCGGATCTGGCACTGCTGGAGCACCTGGCACACCTGGCAATGTTGATCACCAGTCCCGCCACATCAGGAAACACTGTTTTTCTTGGTAGGATTGTGCAAATTTTGTAGCATTTGTAGCACCAGTAGCGCGCGTACATGCACTCAGTAGCGCTGGTAGCGCTCGGTTGCCCGACACCTGTCAATTGGTAGCGTGTGTAGCCATCAGGAGCGGATCAGTAGTTGCCGATAGAACGGCCACAAACAGAACATGTTTTCAAGGGCCTATCGGACTCATGTAGGAGGATGTTGATACAAATTGCCGCCTTTGATTTTGGAGAGATATTCAGTTGACATTTATTTCGGCATTTTCTCAAATCTTGCGAAGTCGTTTCAAACTCCGCTGGCACGTGCACAATTGCGTGATGTTGGTATCAAATTTGATCGTAGCGCTGGCACTTTCTCTTCCTTTCCCCCCATCTCCCTCACCCCGTTGCGCAAGTTCTGCCGTCGCAAGACCTCCGGCGGTCTCCCAGGCCCATATCTCACTCATGCAAGTCCTACCACACAATCCTCAGCCCTTTCGCACAGCCCAGAATGCAAAGATTGGTTGTTGGCCCTCTTTGCACCCGACGAGTCGAGGCTTCGTCACGGCGCGCATATTGGCGCATGGGTGCATGCCTCACTCCTCCACCCCGCCCCTCCCCCTCGCGCCCGGATCTGCTATGCCACCTACACTTGGGTCTTCACCCTCCGTTTCGTTAACGGCCTTCGTTCCGTCAACGCATCAAGATCTCAAGACCTTACCCCTTGGGACTTTTGTTAATCAAGCCCTTCTTCTTCCTCATCCTATTCAAGGTCTTCCCCAAGTCTTCCCTTTTCGTGGTATTCAAGTATTTACTCAAGTCCTCCTGGTGCTCCACATTCAACTATTCACGTCGTCAATTTTCTCCTCAATAATTCCAAAACACTCTCTCAAGTTCTCCATATTGCCAAACTCCGCAATCTCGCGCACAAAGTTTATGGAATTTTGCCATCACCGCCCTTTCATGGAAGCCGGTGGTGTATTTTATGTCACCAACTACGTCGTCGGTATCGCAAACGAGAATCACCTGGTGAGTTGTATTATATTCTCTCCCAAATATTTCCTCCTGAGTTTTGTCTTAGATCTTCCTTTGCACGTTGGGCCGGAAACGTGGAGATATACTATACATCATGGGTATAATTAGTTGACCTGAATGTATTATTAGTTGACCTGAATACATTGTTCTTTTGTGTTCATCTTGTGCCATTTGAGTATATTTGTCCTACCTACTGCAACTACTCCCCTGATACTACCGCTACTCAACGGCTACTGGACTGCTACCGAGCATTACCGCCAATACTACCAGCTGCTACTGAGCTATGGCGGGGCGCTACCGGGTGCAACCTGCGGGGGGACTTGCCTACCCGGGTTTTCAAGATACTGGTGCTACCGAGTGCTACCTAGTGAAGTCGGTTTTCCCTGATGCAGTTGTCGAAAATTGCCAGATATTATGCTCACCGCCAGAATAGGTTATTCAGTCAGAACATATACAACAGTTTCAACGTCTTGTTAGTCTAGTGGTCTTGTACCCTGTTCACCCTGTGCGGTAATCCAGTTTTTGGTTCCTCATGTGTTCAGTCCCCATGGCTCTCTTCTTTGTAGCGTGAACAAATGTCCCCGGTCCGGTAACCTTGCTAGTTGCCTATGTTCTGAGACACGGAACACGAACATAGGGTAATATCAAGACCCCGGTGGCTGTGCTCGTTAAAGACGGCCGTCGTTAAAACTAAGTCACAGATGCGGCCCAATTTTATTTTTTATTTCCCCCCCAACTCAGTCCGGCAGCATATTTATCAAAAGGCAATTTCATTAGCATGATGGTCTATATATTTATTAACATGGAATGATTTGAAGGCGTCGAGGGAATGAAAGTGATGGAATCCGATAGGTATATGCCCAGTACCGTACACGGGAATTAAATGCGCACCACGAAGAAGAGTGTCGAGATGGATGATTGTAGTGAGATGGGAATTCCCCTGTATTTGAGGCTCCACAATCCACATTCCAGTTTCGGGGTCGGGGGATCTACCCACCTTTTTAAACCACTCCACCAATGCGCAGGATAATCGACGCCGTCGTGAGCGAAAGAAAAGAACATCTTCAGACGCACAACACTCATGCCACGGAAGCCCTGCGCTTGCTGGTCTTCGACAGCAAAAGCGCAGTCTCGACACTACAGGCAGTCAATTACACTAACTCCACAAAATAAATGTCCGATGGGTGTTTGGGGTCATTCCGGCGTCAAATCGCTCCAAATAAAATGGTAGCATTGACCTCTCTCGATTTCATGAGGATCGGAATAGTTAAATCTACATGTCCTTCGATTAGTTCCTCCGCAATAAATTATTTGAAGGCTTCCTGAAAAATCGACTTTTTATACTGATATTTTATGGAAGAATGGTGTATACCATCTGAAAGTACTTGAAAAATAGTTTATTTTCATGCCTTACTTCACCCCAATCGAAGGGAGTTTGAGCTCGCAATGACGGAGGTAAGTTGGCCATTTTGAGCATTTTGGGGGAAAATGATGGTAAAAACGCAAAAATAGCCAAGTTGCCGGCGGCATTGTGAGCTCAAACCACCTTCGATTGGGGTGAATTAAGACACGAAAATAAACTATTTTTCAAGTACTTTCAGATGGTATACACCATTCTTCCATAAAACATCAGTATAAAAAGTCGATTTTTCAGGAAGCCTTCAAATAACTTATTGCGGAGGAACTAATCGGAGGACATGTGGATTTAACTATTTCAATCCTCATGAAATCGAGAGAGGTCAATGCTACCATTTTGTTTGGAGTGATTTGACGCCGGAATGACCCCAAACACCCATCGGACATTTATTTTGTGGAGTTAGTGTAAGGTACCCTATTGGGTGGGAGTCTCTAGGTGTGGGAGCTTCCATTTAGTGCTATTTGGACCCATCATTTGGGTATGCTTCCACCATCAAAAATCTTTTGTTGTGCTTATTCTCCGTAGCAGCTTTACGGGTTGGTTGTTTTACAGGTTATTGGCCATTGGCACAAGGGTCATTAGCCATTAGCACAAGTCCTTTACAACATGAAGCTAATGTGTGAAGTGTCAACGTCCGTCACATTAATTAAACTCATCCAATCTGCTTGTTGTCTCACACATGCTGTTTTCCAACCATATATGACCCCAAAAGTCACACAATCTTATACAGGCTATGTTTTGTCGGCATAATCATACAATCACTGTTGACAGTTTATTACTGTAATATAGAGCACAATGTAGTGAGTTAATAGTATTACTCACCCTGCCTTTTGTGTTGAAGCCTTCATGACTAGTGATGGGCACCCATACTATATACTGTTATGCCTGTACAGTTTATTATTGTACGTACTGGTTATGATTTTGATAGCATACAGTTCAGTTTATCATATGTATGATTTGAAACTCAACTACTCCGAAGCCGAAGGCAGTCGAGAAGATGGAACCCGTCAAGTCCGACTACTGTATCATTTCGACCAAGGGTTCGTAGGGTGTCACACATCACCTCAAGTGTTCTATGATTTCACATGGTTACTGGACAGCTTTGGGAACTCATACTTTGGAAGCCATATTTTACATGTGCCTAGAACACTTGAATTTGACATTGAACTCATCCGGTTATGACCCATCTCAGTCCCTTTTGACAAGACAATCGTAGTTTTGTTAAAGTGCTTTGATGATACACATTGTTGTAAGTATAATAATGTAAGATATCCTCCGTACCCATCCCTACCAGGGACTCCCAAGCCCCACCTGCAAGGGCTTCCGCAGACGTCCAAGCTTAATTCTGGAACACCTCTCAGGCTCCCAAGCCCATTTACACAGGCTTCCACACACTCCCAGCATGTGTAGGGAGCCTCCCAGGTACTCCCACCAGTAGCATCGGGAGGGAGCCTTATTGGGAGCCTTCCACGCACTCCCACCATCAGTGTTGGGAGCCTTCAAAGCCTCATTGGGAGGCTCCCGTGCATTCCCACCAGGGACTCCCTATTCCCCACTGTCATGATCATAACCAGATTAAGACTCGGTACGCACGTCTCACAACAGCCAACAACAGCTCTCCTATACCCCCGATTAAACAAACACCTGAATTAACTGTAAACAATAACCAGTTACCAGGCACATTCGATCACCAAGCACTTATTTTCATATACAAACCGTAGTAGAATTTAGTGTACACGTCGCACCCCAGCA
This sequence comes from Mycena alexandri, assembly GCA_029233265.1. Taxonomy (NCBI): domain Eukaryota; kingdom Fungi; phylum Basidiomycota; class Agaricomycetes; order Agaricales; family Mycenaceae; genus Mycena; species Mycena alexandri. Next base: position 15,022 of record JARJCM010000308.1, on the reverse strand, counting down.
GCTACTGTGGATCACTCACACTGGGGTTTGAAGCCCTAGTCAAGCTCTCAAGCTCTCACTGAAAGCCGACATCAGGCCGACCTAGGGTCGTCGCTGACCACCCGTAGGCGTGGGACAAAGCCTTCCTACTTGGCTGTAGCCAAAATTAGAATTGCCTTTCCCCCGGAGCTAGCCAGGCGCCTGGGTAGACCTACGCTCAGCCATTTTCCGCTATTCCTGGCCAAGTCCTGCCGTCGGCACCCTTCACGGCACGCATGATGAGAATAAAGGCATTAAATTAACGAATATAGACGAATAATACAGAAATATCCAAAATTAAAGTAAATCTACTACGCGCAATGCTAGAAATGGCAACTCGACTCCAGCGTCTGTCCCAGCCAGAGCGATGGCTATATCCCCGTCCTGCGTCTCCTGCGCGTTGAGCTCGTCAAGCGCCTCGGCTACATGCCTGCCAGCGTCTCCTGCACGTTGAGCCCGTCCAGCGCCTCACCCGGCTCCGGCGACATCCAATTCCGTTCGTCCGGCGCCTCTGCGTCACCCTCCAGCCCCGGCGACAAATGCCCCTGGTTCCCTCGCTCCCCTTCCTCCTCATCCTCCTCATCCTCTTCGCCCTCCGCTTCCCCTCCACCCTCCTCGTCAACCTCCTGTCTTGCGGCTGCCGCAAAACTTGTCATCCCTTCCTCCAGCATCTCGTCCGCAAACATCCTCGAATCCTCCAGTACTGCCAACCGCACTACAGCCGCGCGCGAAGCCTCCCACCCCCGCCTTGAAACGCCGCGCAATGTCACGGTAAAGTGCGGCCTGTCTGGCGGCGTACGCTTGCAGGCCCGCCGCCAACTCAGGCTGGACCTGCGTCCCTCGCGCTTTCCGTTGACCTTCCCACCACACGGCCTGCCACTGGAGGAAGCACATCACCCTGCGCATCTCCTCCCGCAACAACTGGACCTCCTCCACCCACCGATCCCTCCTCGCCTGCGCCTTCGACCACTCAACGCGTACCGCTAGAAACAAGAGAGGCGCAAGTCAGCGTCTAAGCCCTTCGAATCCCTCAGCGCAACTTACCCTCGTGTAACCCCTCCGCGTCCTTTTCCGGCCCTTCCCCGCTCGTCCAAATCCAAGAGAAGGTTTTCCTCTTGGACGACGCTGATGGCTTGTTGGCGTGGCGATGCCTAGAGCTCCCAATCTTCGCGAGGCGATGCCGAGCGTTTCCATCCAACTCCCACTCCTCATCAAGCCGTATGTCCGCCTCCGACAACACGCGGAATCCCTGCTCCTCGCAGAATGGCTCCCCTTTGAGCTCCAGCAATGCCGCCCGCGCCCGACGATACTTCACCGCAATCGTTTCGATGTGCTCCCCCACCAGCCCGATGAGAGTGCTTGAACACGTCGCGTGCTTCTGCCCGACCACATGGCTATTGCGGAAACTGATTAAATGGCGCTTGGCGTGAAGGCGAAGCCGCAACGTATCCAGAGCGTTGGTGCATTGCGCTACGCGCAGTTTTGCCTCGCGTTCACCCAATCCCTTTGCACACTTGTCGGCCCGTTCCACCTCCGTCAACTCGGACGGCATCCAAAGCTTGATATCCTCTGGATTCGGTGCAGGCTCGTCGGTGTCGCGTGCCTCCTCCTCTTCCTCTAACCGTCTCACCGCCCCCGGCATGTGCCTCGCCTGCAGGTCTCGGAACACCTTCAATTTCGATAGGAAACTGACGCGCAGCTCCTCCACCCGTCCCAGTAGGTCGCCGGACAGTAGTGGCCTGCCCTTCAGCTCCAGCTTGATCGTGTACCTGCCGCGCCCAAGGTAAGCCTCTCAATTTCCCGACGGATGGATGCGCACGTACTGTATCTGCTCGAGCTGCATCCCGGCCACGAGGAAGGCGGTGTGACCCTTGCGATAGACACTTTCGACGCCCTCCTTTATTTCATCCTTCTTCAGCTCATGCCGCACGGTCGCTTCTGAGGGTCCACCTATACGTCCCGTCAGCAAGCAGCACGACCCCGCCGAATAGAACATCAATACGTACTTTTCTTCCCTCCCTCCGCCTCGTACGGGCTCGGCAGCGTGCGATCGGCGAGCCAGTCGTTGATGCCCTGCTGCCACTCTTTCCTGAGATCCGCCTTCAGAGTCCGGTCCACCTCATTAAATGCCTCGATCTGTCAGTCCCGCTCCTCGATGGGGACTACCAGCTTTCGCGCCAACGTATCGCCTACGCCTCAACGTCAGTGTCAAATAAGGTAGCGCTTTATCGCAATACATACCTTGACCGATATTCTTTTCCCAGTCGTGGTGGTCGATCCGATCCTCCAATGCATCATGTCGGGCACCGTTCCCCATCTCCTTTGTCGCCCACGCCGCTGGATTCAAATCCGACCACGTCCGCTCGATACCCTCCCCGTCCGTCTTCCCCGCCCCAGGCATATACGACAAAGAGTTCTTCGTCGCGCATTTGGACTCGTGGGCGGACACGTGCCAAACAGGCAAGGCAAACTGCATTTCCAACTCCGGCGGTGGCTGCAGACGCTCGGGCATATTCGCGATCTGGGAGCGCAGGTTAATCTTCCACTGGCACGCAATGTCATATGAGACGGCGATGTAAAGCGACATCACGGCGAGGATCGCCGACAGAAATATATAGTCCATATTTGAATACCTAATCCCAGCTCGTCAGTGTCCGCCTCTGGCCTCGAATTAATGACGCACCGTTCGCCCTTTTAAAGATCACCGATCCCTTGAGGGCGCACCACCTCGTGCCGTGCGCAGACCACTCCCCCCACGCCCGAGCATCGCAATCCCGTCGTCATCCTCGTGTCCTTTTGAAGTAGCGCCGCAAAAGCTATGCATGAACTAACCTGGGGAGTTCGTCAGCGTGGCGGAAAGTGTAGAATTCCATGAGTACACTCACGTCTTTCTCCACAACGTAGTTACGCAGATGTTTCTTGTACCGCTTTTCTTCGACCACGTACCCCCAGCCCGGTCCAAACGTCGGATCGTCACGCTCGTTCTTGCGCATACAATTCTTCAGTCGGAAGTTGGCGTCCATCGCCAGAATTAACATATATAAAAATCTAAACCGTCCGTGAGGAAGACCCGGAAACCAATGTCTTGCATAGACGTACCTGTATTCTGGCGCTACATCCCGCCACCCCTGTAGCAGGTTCTTGCCCTCGTGCGGACAAGGCCAGCACGGCAGCGCCATCGCGCCCTTCGCCGTTGCCGCCACACCTCCGGGATTATGCCCCCCCCGGTCCTCTTAGCGCGCATTAGATGGGCCCACTGGCGCGATATACGACCAAACTCGTTATAACGATCCTGGGGAAGGTGGATGTCTGTCAGCACTTTCGCCAAAACAGAATTTCCTGAGATCTTACCGGAACCTTCGTTATCATTGTCGGATCCGTGAGCCGCTCCAGACTGCCCACAAAGTCATGCACGTTAATGTTTCTGACGACGTTGAGCATCCGGTACAGGTCCAGGCATTGGAGCGTCGCGCAGTTGGCTGGATCCACTGTTGATGCGGGGGTACCATTCGCTCCGCTGTAGTTGCTGTAGGTTGTTGGCGCGATCGGACAAGTCGCAGGTGCAGTATTGGTAGTCGACGGTGTGTACGCCATTGGGGTGCAGCACCACCATCGTCTGCACTACAGGCTGAGGCCGCCGGCACGGCAGTCCACCATGGCCCAACTGATAGACGACCTTCAAGACCCTTTGCGTCGTCTTCTTCCAGAAATGCCCATTCCACTCCTGAAAACGCCTTTCAATACCATCGTCGACGAACGCAGTCCAATATGAGAGGATACATACCTTTAATACATGAAGTGGCTGCGTTGCGTGGCGCTGCCGCACACACTGCTCACACTGGATGAAGCTGCCGCTGTCGGAGCAGCGAAATAGGCGGGCTGGTGGTTTGGCGGAGCAGCAGCCACATTTTGGATCCTGGATCACGTCGCCCAAGCCCTCCGAACGCAACGTCTCATCCAGGAACGATTGCTTAAGTTTCCGCCAGAGGTTGTTGGGCACATCCTATTAAGTGATTGTCAGCACGCAGCGAAGATCGACGTGAATGCAAAAAACTCGCCGAGCTCTGGTAACGTTTGCGTTTTTCGCCTGCGCCCACGTCGACGACATAGTCCTCCAGTCCCTCCTCCATGCGATCCCCACCCCCATCCAGTTGCTGCTCCACGTCGTCGAGCACCGCTCCATCCTCGGGCATTGGTTGCCATGCGCCATACGCGTCCTCCAAGTCTGAGGGCTCCAGGCAACGCCGTTTGAGGCCAACATTGAAAACTTTTTGCGTCAATCGGAGGCCGTCTCTTGAGGGGTAGATAGCGCGATCGCTGGTGAGGTCGGCGCTGGAGCCCTCGTAGAAGATTCCAACGTCGGCGTTGCGACGACTCCCGCGAGTCTCACATGAGTTCAGCGAGGCGGCCATGGTGGAGGGATTGGACAGACGCCTCGGGGACTCCCGGGCCCCCGTCTCCTCGTCCTCGCTTACGACCCGATTTGATCAGGTTTGAGGATCTTGATGGTCGCTCTAATTCGTCGACGGGCTTGAGTGAGGTGTCCAAGACGCGGTATTCATTGAAATAAATCCATTGGGAAAAAAAAAGAGCATACGAAAAGCTACTCAACGTACTGGACCACGTCGAAGTTGGCGAAGCTGTCGCCCAGGTCGCGGCGCGCTTGACGTTCCTCTCCCTGCTGCTCTTGCTGCAACTCCACCCGCAGGAACTCCTTCTTCTCCCATGGCCGCATCCCATCCAGGATGACGTGCCGCAAGGTCGGTAACTTAGCCTCGCGCCGCCGCTCATACTCCTCCTGCTCCTCTCGAACACTATCGCTAATTATTTGGGTGTCAACCAACAAGGAACGCACGAAAAATCCAGTCGAACTCACTCTATATCGCAGTCATCCCCGGTGGGGAGCGTTCCGGCTTCCCAGTGGCGCGCTATCTCTGCCAGCACGCGGCAATCTCTTGCCAGATGGCTTCGGCTTCGGGATCCAGGGGCTGGGTTGGGACAGGGAGTTGCTTGGGGCGCACACGCTGCGGACGGCGCGGTTCTTCGGGCAATAGGACATTTGGACGTGAACACGGCAACACTGTGACCATTGAGCGCGTGAGCCTTTGTTAGACGCTAGAACACTGGACGTAAGCGACCGTTTCTTTCTCTTGGGAGGTTTTTCCATCGCGAGTACGAAATGAGACGGGCCTGAGGCGCTAGACTCCTGTCGAAGTTTGGGGTCAATGCGGGCTTGAAAGCCTGAGGCACAAGAAGGCAAAACAATGGGTTTGAGCGTACACAGACGGTCAGGGAATGCACCACCAGACACCATAGTACCTATGGTCAGATACAGCGCATGATCTGACGGGAGCTACCCGCTGAACGCATCGCTGCCACTCCTCCCCTCAGACGCGCTTTTCTCGGCAACGCCGGACGCAGCTGCAACAGGAACCGCGTAAAATAATAGATAAAAGTTCTCACCTTGGCCAGCGTCGCTGTAAATGCGGTGGTGGAGAAGGTTGTCTTGAGAAAGTCGACGGTGGTGGTGCTGGTTTTGACTGGTGTGACTTCGTGACATTTAGTCGTGCGCGGAATGCAAGCAAGCCAACGATCTACGGGAGACGCTACTCAAGCGCAAAAATTGCGGGAGACGCTACTCAAGCTCAGAAATTGCGGCACCAAAAGTCACGCAAAAGGATACTACTGAACGATTTCTATTCTAGCGACGATAATATTGAATTCGCACATAATAGTCCATCCCTTAATTCCCTACCACAGCGGCTGTCGCATCCCCGGCCCCATAATCTCCCCTTTACCCTTTCCCTTTCCCTTTCCCAGTGTCCCTCGCGTCCACGAAAGACCGGCGAGGCGCGGCGTACACTTTTTCAATAGCTTCACCATTGCCGTGGGAGTCACGGCAATTTAAGCACCGACAGTTGAACCCACGGCCCATGGCGGAAGGAAGGGGGTCGCGGTGTTGAAGGGCTCCCACAACGTTTGATGTACCGGGCTGGCGATCCGAGCGGTCGGTAGCGTACCCTTCGTCCTCAGAGCTACTGTCTGGAGGAGCGCCATGATCAAAGTCGTCTGTACTGTAACCTTCGTCGGCCGTGCCATCGTTCCAGGGGGGGGGCAGTTCTGAAGACAGCGAGTAAAAGGTGAGATTGCTGCAAAACGTGAAATTGCTGCAAATGCGAAGTCAGCTTTGAGAAGGTCGTGAAGTAGACGTTACATTACCTGTAGTCATAAGGTTCCCCATTCTGCAAGGAAGCTTCACAGCTAGGATTGTGCACCGCATTATGGTAGGGCGACGGTATAGTGCACAACGCGCGCTTGATGTGCCTATCCTGCCTGGTGAGCGCACCCCGCGTGCACGCGAGCTGCTTGCTCCCAACAGCCTTGACCGTGAGCTCGCGCCGCTGGCGCTCTCTCTCGAAAAGCAAGCGCTGGATCGTTCGTTCGATCTGCGCCAGGATATCTGCATCTGCACACGGAGTTTAGCCCGAATACATAAACAGGAGAGGGATAAATGCGCTCACCGCTGGTCATGGTGAATGCAAAGCAGGTTTTAGATTTTTGGACTTTGCCAGTCGTAGCCAGAGCGGTCGCAGGCGTAGCCAGGCCGTCAACCCGGAAGATCGGTGCTTGTTGTTTTAGTAACCACACCACGCGCATCTTTCCGCGCAAGCGGCAAGCCCATGCAGCAAGCCCTGAATCTGATGGCGCGAGGGTCCTACTTATTTCCAAAGGTCGATAGGATCTTCCCTCCCCGTCTTTTTCGCTCGTTGTGCCCTCACCATGCAACAAGTCAACCCAGAGACGCTGGGACTTGGAGGTCAGTATTCTATTGGTAAATGGATCGTGTTTCAAAAGACCTACAGACGGCAAGAAAACCCGGCCGCGAGCATATTTGATGCCCGCCTTTCTCAAGGACCTCCAGGTCATCCAGCTGCACCCTAGTTTCGATCTCCGAACCCGGCACCAGGCCGAGAACGACCTCCGAACGCCTGTGGAGCCCTGGTGGGGACACTACGACCCCGACAGCACGACTGATAACTCGGCCCCAACCCCCCCTTCCATCGGCCAACGTCCTACAGAATAAATGTGGGCGGCGCGTTATCGATCTAACGCAACGACGGGTTCAGCATCTGCGCGCAGAAGCACAAGTTGTCCCCCTGGCAGCTCGCGCAGAGCGTTTCCGACGCTTCCGTGATCTCACGGATGGCCTTCGTCGCGTCGCTCAAGCGGTGGGCCTGTTCAAGGACCCGGCTGTCGAGTATAAACCTTGCAATGGACTGAAATATGACCCTGCTGCTATGCAGGACCGTGAGTACGCAATACAGGAAGTTTTTGGTGACGAAACGGGCACCTCATGTGCCATGAATAACCTGTTAAGTTGGCTTTGTACGCCAAGGACATAATGCGTTACAATGCGGGTAGCCATATAAGGAATGAGGTTTAAAAGAATGACCGCACCAGGGCTTGAACACAAAACCTTTTGGGTTCAGGTCAAATCCTAAAGACACACCCCAACCAACTGAGCCAAGAAGACCTTTAGAAGCTGTAAGTGTGATACTACAAACCAGGTTTCTAAGCTCATAAGGGACTGTGTGATGCCTTATGGTGCAATCAAAACCAGGAAAGGGAACAGCAATGATGGCCCAGATGGTTATGGTGCTTCCGCTATGATCTAGGCCTGCTTAGCTAATCCGTGGGCCTCAGACCACTGGTTCAATCCTCCCTTTTGGCATTCTTTTCTTCAATTTGTCATTGGAGTTCCCCTGTTATAACACATTATGCCCTTGGCGTACTCCCCTGTTATAACTTGTTAATTGAACTGACTGAGCTGCGTCCTCGGCATCGTGTGCCTTGTCTGGAACGGGTACGAAGATCGGAGGGATCATCCCACGCTCCACAAAATCCGCCCGGGCTGCAGCGAGTTTATCTAGGTGTTGGTTTGTCAGTAACATTTGGGACAATGCCTCATAACGACACTCGAGCGGCGCCAGGGTTTTTTAACAGCAGTGATATGTCGGGATTCCGTGATGGAAGAGCAGACTCCACCTGGCGCACCAAACTCCTCAATGCTGGGGCGATAATGGAGCATGGAGTGCTGTCGAGGAAGAGAAAAGCCATCTGGACGAACACCCAGGTTCCGGAAGACCTCCCGATGAGTGTGGTAGAGTTCCACAGCATCGTCAATCGCTTTCAATGTGGTCTCGTCAAAGTCGGCGCGACGAACGAGATAGCAGAAGTCCAAAAAAGCGCTCAGGGCCTCCACAATCTCAGGTGGTACCAGGCCTTTGATTGCCGGAAGGTACACCTGCATACAGTTTAGTGTCGGATTATTGGTACTGAAAGAAGTCGGGCATTACCTTCATTAACGCTTTGGAATCATCTCCGGTCCATTGTTTGAACCGCCGACCTTGTTTGAATCTACGTAGGCACGGAAACGCCGGTACAGCGGCAATTCTGGGAGGAAAATAAACATATGTCCAACCAAGATTGTGTAATTTCTTACCGGCGGTCAATTTCATCCATGATACTGTCCGCCTTGGCCTTCGTGTGCTCCAGGTATAGATATTCTCCCACCCAGGTCACAAGGTGATCCTTGAAACTCCCCTTTAAGAGCAAGTCATTGGTTCCCTACTTTTGGGGATCACGAGAAATGCGAAAGGGACTACGCCATTGCGATGACCTCAACGGATTGTGTTATGCAGATTTCCCAGCGATAAATATGCAGGGTGGTATTCAACGTCTACGGTTGCTACAGAAACTGTAGTCTTATCGCTGCCAAAAAAAAGCGGGGTGTACATTGAGCCCTCTGTGCTAGGATCTTCTTCATAAATTCGATCCGGCGGCGAGGATGAGCAATAGCTGGCAGGAGTAAGAATGAAAACCTGCAGAATGTCTCCATGCGAAGTTTGCAGACATGAAATCATGCCATCGTCTCTTCCCGTTGGAATCCAGGTGGACATACGGTGCAGTGTCAAAAGCGCCGTCAAAATCCGGGTTATCAAGCATGTTGGCAATGACGGCGTCGGGGTCGCGATACCAGATCTTGTATGATTGGCGAGCCCAGGCGGGAGCATCTTCTCTGACAGCCAAAGGCTCCGTTTGAAAACATTGCCACGGTGCATCACCGAGTTTGGTCGCGTCAATTGCTTCATAGAGATGTTGATAATTTTGGAACGGGCCAGGTTCTCCATGTTTCATGACGGAAAGTGCCCAAAGCTCAAGGAGGTGGTCAATATTTTTGGATGACATTTGGACTTTATGAAAAAGGAAGTCGGCGAGTTGGAATTGTACAGAGTCGTCGTATGGGGACCAGTCATCGGGTGGAGTCATTGTGCGAGGAGGAGGTGGTGTACCGGGGGCCAAAAAATTACCAGCCTCATTGCAGGGGTGCCCTATAATAGTACAATTATTAAGTTCGCACAATTACAGTTATCACAATTACGACCTACCATCTAGAAACGGATGCCGGGTTTTCTGCGATCTCGGCGGTACCTGCGGTTGGGGCGATCCAGGCGGCGCGTCTTCATCGAACAGCATGCATCCCCCCAACCATCCTGCCCCGGCGACGGTGGGTCCGGGGAGGGAAAAGGCGGCGCTTGCCCTTGGGCCGGTCCCGGAGCCACAAAATTTGTTGGGTGGTGTGCAGTATTAACATGGTTAGTCAAGCCCCTTGCTGTTTTTAAGCGGGTTGGACAGTCGGGATAAGGACACTGGATGCGAGGTTCACTTGCGGCGACGGTGGGACGCCTCCGTCCTCGGGGCATAACGACAGAATTGCAATTTTAGTCAGAAATGATCAGTGTTGCTCCGCGCGGCGCACGCGCACATCGATCACGCCTTGTTGATATTGTCGATCACTCCACATTTCTTTCCTCCCCCCACCATGGACGCCAGAACCCGCCGTAAAGCTACAGAGGCCCGTCCAGGAAAGGTAGTCAACGACAACAAGCAGAAACGCCGCACCAGAGAAGAGATTGAGAAGGATGACCAGGCAAAACAGCAGGCGAAGCTCGACAAGCAGAAGAAGGCTACCAAAAAAAAAGCAAGATTCTGTACGCCGTGTTGCAGCAAAAGAGGACGAGCTTCGAAAGCAGGATGAGCAAGCTCGCGCCACTGCTGCACGTCCTGACCTTCGTACAGCCCAACTTAAACGTTCACTCCAGTCGCCAGAAAAAACCCGCGGTGAGTGAAAAGAATTGTAGTTGGATTGGTTCTAACACATTACTAGGGATCCTCACGCAGTCCTTCACCCATATTTCCGGCCACCTTGATGGCAATGGACACCAATGCCCCGATCAATTTCGATACCGCGATGGACGACCCAGTTACAAACGATGAGCCGCCCAGCAAAAGCGAACTCCCCAGCGACCCCGGGGACATTGAGCTTGACCGCGACAGCGACAGAGACTCCGATTACGTCGAGCCCGGCTCCCACAGTGCCGGCGAGCCCAGCTGGGACGACAGTTCTGACGACGAGATGAACACTCGGTTCGCCGAATTCACCAAGGAAAAGGCTGACTACGAGAGGGCCAAGGCAGCTCGACATGCGACAAAGGAGCCGCATCGGAAAGCCAAGGGCAGCGGCGTGCCCAAACAGGTAATGTCAATAAATGCTTCAGACCAATGCTCACCGACTTTCCAGGGGGCCATTCGCATTCAGATAGAGGAGCACCATGAGCAGCCCGAGAATTCAGCCCCACCTTCCGTGAAGCGCAAGTTGACAGGAAGCGCTGAGCCCACGCAGTGCGTACACTCTTTTGATGAATGACCATTGATTTAGTCGTCCTCAGGGCCGCCAAGAAACCTAAAGCTGCTGTAGGTGGCTTGTAGAGTGGCTGGCAGAAGGCCGTCGGGGCAGAAAAGCTTCCTAAGAAGTCCGCTACCTCATGGAATCGGTCCAGGTCCACCTCGTGCGCATCTTCCACGTCGGCAACTTCAGGCCGCAGTCTTCCCAGGGGAACTTCCTCTGGAGATGATCTTGCGGGGGGAGTATTTGACGAGGACAAAGAAGCGTCGAGTGTTGCAGCAGGCCGCGCCGCAAAATCGACGATGAATGCGACAGCGAAGGTGAGTCGTGGCCGTATAAATATACCGACGTCACCACAGATGGGCATCACTTTGAAGAAGAAGATTGTCGTCCTCGACATCGATGGCAGGATCAAGCATGAGAAGCAAAAGAAGTACACCAACACCGACCTCCCCTTCCCTGCCGATGGTTTTGCCGCCGATCTCAAGTTTTTCCAGGAGAATTTTGTGCCGGAGGTCATCGACTGGGCGGCAACTCTCGATAACCCATTCATTGCTACTGCGTACCCTGAGTTCAAGGCGACCATGATTGCCATTTGGCAGAAGTATTTTTCGGCGTATACATTGGACAATGCTGTCGAATATATGGTGAGTAATCCTACTTTGAGTCATAAATGTTATCCTCACTTCGTCCAGGCTGGTGCGGCAATAGGCAACTGGCGAAGCAAGATCGGCAAGACTGCCCTCAAGATTATTACTGACCACCTCGCCACTCTAGATACTGTTCAGGAGCGCCGCGACTGGGTCGCTGAACAAGCTTATGACATGGCCTTTCTTTATCGGGACCCCGAGACGAAGGTACGTGATGGGTTTTACCAACAAAGACTCGGGCGCTCATGTTCATTGAGGGCGGGAGTTACCGCTCGGATCTTTTCCTTCGTACCTTTGGCAAAGCCCATCTCACCATCGCACTGAAGACTGATGTCTTGTATGGACATCCGGTTGGGGCGGAATCCCTTGTTGCTGCCGGTGTACGCACTTGCTCTTATTGTCTCTCCTCTACGCTTACTACAATTCATCTAGCTGGAGCGTGGGCTCTCCCTGTGCCGCACCGGCGTGTCGGCTACGGAAGGCATCCAGCGGAAGGGGAAGAAAGCCACTCTTAGCTTCATCGCTGTGCCGTGGGCTGACTGCACGGGAAGCTATCTCAAGCCCATCAAGAAACTTACGCTGCAGAAATGGACGCAGATCTTCGGACTCGCCACCGAATACGCCAACACCAAGCCTAATTCCGGTGATGATCTATTCGACCAGTCCACCGATGGCGATGATTCCGAGGAATATGTTGATCCGCGCGCTCGAATCATTATTTCTGATGACGAGCCCGAAGATGAACCTGTTGTCAACGCTAACGCGCAGGTGTCCGGCATTGGTGCCGGTTCCTCCCAGATAGTTACTCTCTAAATTCACTCTAACTTGAAAGCCCACTTATTTTATTACAGGCCGCGGCGTAGGATAGTTGTACAAGCGTAGTTATAGTATTTTAAATCAATATTCGATTTCCTGGCCTAGTTTCGGTGTGAATTGATAGAGGACAGAACGATTTGACAGAGCGAGTACATTCTGACATGGTAAGCTTTCTGGCAAAGATATCAAAAGCTGGTGTCGAACTGGCACCAGATCTTTTTCTGGCGCCGGCTAAGGAATATGCTCGGCTTGGCGCCAACTCGTATTCTGACGTGATGGCAGAGTTGGTGGAGCCGGCACCAGCTCCGCCAGCTCAAAAACATTTTGCTGATGTTTGCGGATGTAATGACACTAGCTAAATTTAGAAAGAAAGAAGAACTTTTGATCCGACCTTTTGTCTCGCTCGTTTCTCACTCAAAAATGAACGGATTAGGGTCATTTCAACGGTTTTGAGCACAGCGTAAGCAGGCCTATCAATTTCTATGGGTTTCACTCCTTAGTTGGAATTTTTCAGGGACCCTGTAATTCGGCCCTGGGGGTGCCGAACCTGAGCGGAGTTTGTCATTACTCACTCAGTTCTGATCCTATACCCTTCAAACCAGGTGCATATTGAAAGTGGGGGTCTGGCAAAGCCTACCATGACAAGACACAATGCTTTTGCAGCAACGCAACTGAACTCTTCACCATTTTGGAAATCGCATGTTCCGCAAGATGTACACCAGGTGCGAGACAAACCTCACACGATCTGTATCATCTAGTATAATTGCCTCTCACCCCCAACTGTAAAACCGTTGAAATCAAGTGAACTGAATAAAAAACCATGGAACTATTGGACTCACAAGTTGTGGTTGAAACGGCAAGGTGCAAAGTTTGGGACTAACTGTTTGAGCGAGTTCGGACTTTTGAAAGGTATCAGTCGAAAGCTTTGCTTCGCGGCTCTCCAACACGCCAACAACCACCCAAATCCGTGCAGTTTTGAACGAGAAATGAGCGAGACAAAATGTCAGATCAAAAGCTCTTCTTTCTTTCTAAATTTAGCTGGTGTCATTACATACACCGCCAAAGTGCTCGCACACGGTCTCCAGCCGACGCGATCAGATGACCGACGTGTAACAAGAAAGCTGGGCATCAGCCGAAAATCGGCTGGAAGCCAGCTGAGCTCTTCAGCTGATTTTTCAGCTGGCCACAACCTGACTGGCTACTTGTTCACCACATAACCTATCCATGTCACTGGTTGGGAGATTCAAATTTTTCAGCACAATTTACGGTGAAAAATGTCGTTGGGTTTTCAGACATTTTTCAGTGAAAAAGAGGGTGAAAAATTTAAACATTTTTCACCACAATTTTCAGTGAAATTTGAGGTGAAAAACTTGAAACAAAATTCATAAGAGTTCATGCTAAATTTTCACCATAAATTCCAGTAGTTTTTCAGACATTTTTCACTGGAAAAGTAGCTGAAAAATCCAAACATTTTTCACCACTATTTCAAGTAAAATTTAAGGTGAAAAACTTGAAACAAAATTCAAAAGCTTTTTTACCACAATTTTCAGTGGGAAAATCCATGAAAAATGGCTGAAAAATGTTCAAAGAAAGGTGGTGGAAACCTTGAAATCTGGTTTCACTTTTTTTAGAGAGTTTTCATCTTCTTTTTCACTGTGATCATTGGTGAAAAATGTGATGGAAAATACAGGTTTTTTTCACCACCTTTTGCAGGGTATATATAGGTGAAGAAGTCAAAGCAGTTCTCAGACATTTTTTGCCTGGAATTGAGGTGAAAAACTTGAAATCTGAATTTAAGTTTTCCAGCGGAAAATTTGAACCCTCTATTTCAAGTTTTCCACCACAAATTCAGCAGTTTTTCAGCTGAAAATACTGGTGAAAAACTTGAAACCTGGCTTAAAACTGACACATTGAATTGAAGAATTACATAAGGACAGGAGGGTAGGAGGTGGAAGAGAAGAGAATCACATGAACTGTTTCGCTAGCTTGTGTACTTTTAGATGTGTGTACCCTTGAGTGGCACAAGGGATGGTGCAGGCAGAATGGAGCCCCAGAGAAGACAGAAGTTGTTCAAGTTGACTCGGGGTGCTCTGCAAAGCGATGGATTGAAGAGAAGAGTTACAGCCAGTGTTACACTAGGGGAATTGCTACCCTTGTAAGCAAAGTCAAGCACTTTAGACTGCGAGGCAAAACTCAATGTGTGGGAGGGGGGGCTGTTAAATGAATGGAAACCATAATTGGTGGTGGCTCACGTTGGGGTCAAAGGTGCTTATCAAGTGCTCAGAGTGTGTGCCATCACAGCCCACCAGCAGGGGGGAATTTGCGGGGGGATTCTGTGGAATTTGGTCAAATTTGATTGGGTCAAGTCTTTGCATGATTTGCCCCCACTTGCACACAGGAGTTGTTGGAAGACCTCCTGAGGACACGACTGCACCATCACCGAGCCCTCCAGACTTCCCGCGGGTCAGGGAAATTAAATTCCCCTCCGTGCAAGTAGAAAACTCAAATCACGCAAAGAGATACAAAACAATGTGGTGATATTCAGTGGATACATGAAAAGAACTGGCTCAAGGACAACACTGGAGCTAAGGAATGGCGGAGGACTTGAAATGAGCGTGCAGGTTGAGGATAAACAGGAGATATTTCCCAAGAGAAGCTTGGGGTAGATTTGATGTAGAACCTTGGGATGGACTTGACGTAGCAGCTTGACGGGCGCATTGAGTACAGAGTTTTCAAAAAAATTGAATATCGGGTCTTGAGGATACACCGCACACTTGACAATGGGGAGCCA